>VFFE01007246.1:970823-1019877 GCA_008921705.1 Burhinus oedicnemus
TTTTTTTTTTTTTTTTTTTTTGGATTCCTGAGAAGGTAAATTTCCTGCAGTGCTTCAATCAGAAAAGCAACTCTTTTGCTTTAATTCTGTTGGGTTTTAGTGTGTGCAATCATTTAAAAACATCTAAGTTGAAAACAAATTGAAATATGTTTTCTGTTAAGGAGATAATAGAGAATTTAGTCACATAAGGAACTTTATATTGAACTATTTAAATAAAATATGTTTTTATTCCCCCTCAGTTGCTGATTAGTGACAAGATTTCTTTGAGGCTTCATACTCCTTGTTCCTGCATTGTACTCACAAGTTGCATTTGAACATCATTCAGTTTCCTAACCATGATTTAATGTAATTGTGGTCAGAGTTTATTTCCAAGAGTATGATACGTGATTCTGAAGCACAGTTTCTAGAAGAGAGCAAAGAACATGTGTCGTGTAACAGGTTTTTTTTTTTATATATAAATGTTTTTTCTATTTCTGCTGGACAATTAGAAGTGTTAAAGTAAAATTCATTGAGTCTGTGAAAATAATTCCACCGCTTGACAGTTAGCAGTAATTATGTCACTGCATAACACTACCAGAGTAAAATTTCTTAATTCTAGTGAAGGAGTTAGAGACCTTGTTAACTAAAGTTCATTTTGATTCAGTCTCTTCAATTTGTAAAAGCTCCCTTAAAAACAAGAAAGCCCCCCAAAATTTTCCCCAAAGCAAAAGCTTCCTAATAGAATGCAATAAGATAATGCACACTCTGTTGATACTGGGCTGCCTTACACAGCATCGTGGGGTTTATTGTGTGCCACCCCACCCACGCACCCCCAGCTGAAATCAGAGTCCTTTTCAGACTTTGAGATTAATGACTATACAAGATGAAGAAACTTGCGCGTTGTTATGTATTGGTGTCTGGCATTTAAAGTCTCATTTTCCCATTGCTGTGATTGGTTGGGAAACGTGTAAAAACCAGTCCCTTGGTTTCCCTGTTGTTTACTCTTTTCAGGCAGTTCATGCAGTGTGTCCTTTAATTATTATTTGGTGGATTAGACATTGTGGAACAAAAGGAGCTTTTTTTAACAGGAAGAACTACCTTGGATTAGCTATATGGACATCATCCAATGAGACATGTTCCAGAGTGCATAGGGTACCAATAGATTACGGAGTGGGGGAATATCCTTTTTTGCTGTTCTGAGCTACTATTGTCAACTGCTGTTGTACATATATACTGTTATGTGTAAGGGGGTAAATATATTTATTATGTTTGTAAAATTCATTCTGTACAATTGCAGATCAAGGTTGCTCCTCTGTGATATACAGGATATTATGTTTCAAAGGCCATGCTTGGAATACGATTAGAGAACTTAGTATTTTGATGTACTAAGACCTATTTTAAGTTTAATATTTTGCCTTTGCAAAAACTTTAATTAAAGATGTTATTTAAAAATGTTTGCCACTTCATTTACTATCTTGCATGTGCATTTGTTTGGTATATGAGTCTTAATGACTATTATGTAATAACACTGAAGATTCTGAATTTATTTTCATTACGCGCAGGTAACTTCACTGTCATCGCCTGCTTGTTGAGTTTGCCTTGTAGACTTTCCATTTAACATCATCACAATGTTACAAAAAATTTCATATTTTAATCTCGAGGCCAGACGTCCGTATTTGCTTAAGAATTTTCTCCCTATAGTAACTTGAGACTTAGGTCTTGAGGCAAAATTGGTTGAATAACTTGGTGTGTCATCTGGATGTTAGTCCTGTAAATGGAGATGAAATACAGTATCGAGAAGTGAAATACAGAGTTCTTAGATGAGAGCTGGCTGATCATAAAGGTTTCACCTTCACCAGTGAAACTGATTTGACGGAATTGCATTCTAGTGTAAGCAGGTGACATCTTTTTCGTTCCTGGCTAAAAGCAGTATCTTGAGATGTGACTTGTGCTTTATTTTTAAACTTCAATTTTGAACGTGAAATTCTAAATGTAATTAGAAAGAATGTAAGCTCTAGGCTGTACTGCTTGTATGGGGGGTTGTATTTTGGACTACTGTGATTTGAAGTAATTTTTTAGCTATAGTGGTATAAAGGTATAGCAAAGCAAGAATCATAAGGAGTGGGTTGGTTTTTTTTTTTCTAATAGTCAAAGGGTTTTTTCCCCTAGTATTTTTCTTGCCCTCCAGCCCTCTGCACTTGGGCAAGTCTAAAAAAAACAGTACTGCTTTTCCTATAAAATTTGCCTTACTTGTCAATTTGAAAAGGATTTAGAGATGATTCTGAATAAATAAGTATTAAAAATTATAATGTTTTACCCAAAAAAATCATTACTGTTTGAGCTTGCAGACTATGTGAGAAAAAAACAGCTTGGAAAAATGGGCTGTTCTGGCAAAAATATTTTCAAAAGGACCCTAAAAAGAGGAAAGAAAGCAGAATGGTGACAAATTAGTAGCAAACTCAAGTAAAACAAAAAAAGCTGGATTTCATCCCTGTAAGGAAAGGCGAGAACATTATAATTGCACGTTAATTGTGCTCTCCTAGCTGTGCATGAACAAAGTGTTTCAAGTTTATTTTTTTGGCAAAACCAAGTATATTTAAAAATACCCGATTTTTTTCCTATATGATGTCTTTATGGCTTTATCATTTTAAATGTAGAGGTATGAGAAGATAATCTTGGGCTATTAGCAGGGCTTTCAGAATGTCCCTGTATATCGTTCCTTACAACTTGTCTTAAACTGTACCAGATCTGGAGTTTGTGTTTTGTTTTTTTTTAACACAGACTTTTGTTTGTAAAATACTCTTGTTACTTGCCATTTGTTTTCAAAGCAGACTCTTTCACTCTTTTTTTCAAACTATTTTTTCTCACCACCAATGGGATTATGCCAAAACCACTCTAATCCTTTCAGATGTAATGACAGCTATAGCACAGCCAAATGAACTGCAGTTGAGCTACTTTTGACCTTTCGTGTGGCTATGTAACATTCAGAAAAGTGTTTTTGTGTCAATTTTTTTTCCTTTGGAGTGAAGACTTTCCCCAGTTATTTTTGTGTGAAATACCTGTGCTATTACGTCTTTTTATGTAGTATAAATGTGTGTGTCCTGGCTTGACCTGAAAGAGGGTTATCTGAAATAATGAGGTAATATGGGGAGAGAAAATAAATTAACTGAAAATAGCGCCGTGTGTTACAAATGATACTGAGTTGCCAATTCGCATCCGAAGGTCAAAACCCCCTCTCTGAAGGTGGATATTGATGAGCGGGTATTTTAAAATGCCTTTTAGTGATAACTGCTTTAAAAATATATAGCTGGGTGTATTTGGTTTACACTTTCTAGTTTTTATTTTCATTTTTAGTTCAGTTTTGTAAACAAGAAGTTCCTGAAATTAAAACCAGCAAGTGTTCGATTTGGGTAGATATATTTCAATAACATCCAAAACAAAGACTATAATTAAATTTTAAAAATAAAAAAAAAAATCTTGTAACGCAAAAAACATGTTACACGTGGACTCGTGATTCTGTAAAGGTAGAAATGCTTTCCTTTGCTAGAGGTACCAAATGACACAGAACTGCACTGCAGACAAGCCCTCTAGATGTCTGGAGCAGAAGACACTTTTGAATCCCAAGAGAGTTGGGATGCTGCTTTACAAGTGTTGGAGCTGGCAGGATTTAATGCCAAGGTAAAGAAAAACCCTTCCTAGCTGGTGATGGAGAAAACGGTTTGGAGTAGCAAAATAAGGAAGGCAGTCTTTTCTGCCAAACCGGCTGGCTTCCTGATTTTTCCAAAGGCTTATTCCTGTTTCTCCTAGGAATCCTGCTGCAAGGTCCCTGCAGAATAGGGGTCCTCATATCCTGGCGTACCAATACCTGAGGGTTTCGTACAGACCTTTCCGCTCAGAGGAACTGACTCCAGGTGGGCTATCTGGATTCAACAGGTAACATCTTCTGGGAAACGTAGTGTTCTGGGGAGTACAGCCTTTCTAAAAAGGATTTATCCCAGAATTCACACTGTGGAAATTCAGCTTGTAGGTTTTGTTCTGTCTTGAGAGTTGCGTATTTTTCAGAAAACGAAAGCTTTTACAGGTTGGAAGCTCTTTCCGTCTGTGTTTGCCTTGTTCAAGCTTTTAACAAAGACAAAGCATTAGTGCTGGGAATGTTATTTCTGACAGTATTTTTTGTGGACTGAATTATTTTGATTTGAATAAGTAATTTTAATCTTAAAAACATTAAAGCAGCATCTAGTAAAATACTGTGTATGCATAGAGAGTTGACAAATAGCTTGATAAGTGTGATGATGATACTGATGTTAAAAATTGGTTGGATGAAGAAATACGTTGACAGACACTTCTGCACGTATCACTTAAGTTGGTTTTGGGAGGAGGGGGCAGAGGGAAAGTGGAGCAGTTCTTAATTTTAGCAGATCAAATTGCTGTTAATATTTATTCAGACG
This sequence comes from Burhinus oedicnemus, assembly GCA_008921705.1. Taxonomy (NCBI): domain Eukaryota; kingdom Metazoa; phylum Chordata; class Aves; order Charadriiformes; family Burhinidae; genus Burhinus; species Burhinus oedicnemus. The sequence goes on from VFFE01007246.1 coordinate 975,251, forward strand.
ATCTTTTGGCTTTCATTTTGTTTCCTAAATCGTCATATCCTTAAACAGGTTTGTAATTTCTCCCTGAGGTTGCTGTGTATATGTTGCCACATAGTTTAAATAGGTGGATAATAGGTGGAAAACGTAAAGTACTTCATCAAATAGGGCATGGGCTTTCTTCCATAGTAGAGAAAGGAGATGTAAAGAGAATCTGGAAAGAGGAAGCTGAGAGAGCACAGAGGATAAAGGTAAAAGAAGGAAAAAGAAGCGGACTTTCTATTTAAAAAAAAAAAAATAAAAAAATCAAAGATAGAGAGCAAAGATACGTAGCTGTCGGAAGAGAAATGTATGTAAGGAATAAAATATACTTCATGGGAAGGTATATCTGCCAGTGTGTCAGCCACGCTTCCTAATTGCCTTCTATCAAAGTATACTTCTTGCTCCTTTATACTGACGTACCATCTGACGTACCATTGCTGGGTTTCATTGGAAATCTGTAGCTGACTGAAAAAGAATTGATCTGTTGTTTCCACAGCTCCCTCTAGGCAGCAGCAGTAATCCACATGTGGTTTAGGGAATTCTTTCACTACAGTGAAACTGAAACCAGCATTGTACATGCAACACAAATACAACCTTCAGTGCTGTCCTGGATATGCCAGTCAGCAATGAGCTGTGGAGAATACACATTCAGACGGTGCCTCAGAATTTGCAGTGAGGTTTTTTTGTTAAAACCCGTGTTACTGCTTCGATTTCATTTGTTGCTGGTTTGCCTTCACAAAAGACAGAGAGTGCTGTAAGTTTTCTTCACTTTTCAAAGAAAAGCCGCTCTCATTTTAGCTGAAACTGTTCAGCTGTAAGACAGCCAGCATGCATTTGGCAGTCTACCCAGTTATCAGTGTATGCAACAGGGAGGCTCTTCTTGGCAGCAAAGTAGGTCTTATAAAAAGTATCACAGTATGTATGCGAGTAACAAGCCAACAATTCCAATCACTCTAATGATTGTTTAGCGAGCTCTTAGATATGTGTTGTGAATGAAGTTGATGTTCACAACAGATTTCATTCCTTAAAAGAGAGGAGAAAGATAGAGAACCTGGAGGAGACTGTCCTCATCATAGCTGCGTAGTGCATAGCTGAGAACGAAAATGAATGTGCTGCTCCTCCTCTAACGAACTAACAAAGCTCCGTGAGCTTCAATTGAACTGCACAGGTGTGCAACAGTAAGGATATGACTTCAGATGACCACACGTACAAGGCTTGGCATTGCATATAATCAGGACAGCACAGAAAACTCCTAACCAAAAAATAGGGTAAGATTCAAGTTGATTCATATTAATCCTTCAGAAGGTAAGCTCTTGGAAGGAGGAAGTTGAGGATGGCCCCAGTGAGCTCCAAGTCTTGTGTTATGTTTGATGAGACTTTTGCATGTTTTGGAATTGTCACCCAATATTTTCAGGATGGAAAATAAGAACAGGGAGTTAAAAAATTACAAATTTCCACAAGATTGGTATCCTGTCTAATCTGAGAAACTGATAATTTGAGGTACTGTGCCAGTTCATACCAATGTGTGTGCATGGGGCGGTAGGTGTGGGATGGAGATAGGAGGTTAGAACTGATGGGTTCTGCTGGTGAAACACTCTGCCTATTGACCTCATAGAGCCTTTGTTTGTTCACTTTCACATCATGATTCCTAGTCATACAAAATGAGTTGGGTCAGATGGAAGTGACTAAATGAATCGAAAGTATTTGAGCTTTGTGCAGATGTATTATTGAACTAGTGTGAATTCTACGTTGACAATGCTGTCAGAATCTCTCAGTGTGCGTCACTAAGACCTCTTAACCATCTTCTGTTCCAGGGCATGATGATGGCCCTTCAACACCTTGTGCCTTAGCCCACAAAGCCTACATCAAAGTGCACTATAATGTCATAGGTTTTCAGAATCCCTACCAAGGAGGGGAGTGCATAACGGAAAGGCATGATAGCCAACTAATTTTGTGCCTCACTCTGTCCAATTTTAACTGCAACCCCAAAACTATTTGATTACTTGGTGGTTTTAGAGTGAGGATGCCTGGCATCTGTTAAAAAAACCAATACAGAATATGCTAGTATTACTCCTCAGCCTGGCCAAACAGCCTGGAAAGGGAGGGTTTGACTCATTTTAACACATAAGCATAGGAGGTCTGCTCAAATCAAACTTAACTTTTTAAGGAGTTTTTTTGGTGCAGATTTTCCAAAGACTATGCTATGAGCATTAATATTTAAATTATCCAGCAAGAAAGGAAACAAAAGCGCATTTCACTCATGTTAATAAATCAAAATGCTATGGTAGTAATTTGAAATTTACCTTTTATTACTTGTGCTGTTTTTAGATTCCAGGATACCATAGCAGGGTGTGCTTTACTTGGACTATAGCTGACGCGTTGCAGATGGTATCGTGTAGAACAGATGCCTACTCAGTCAAAAAACCCTGTCTCTATAGGCAGAGAGCAGACGAGCAGAGGTCAGCTATAGCCAGTTTAAATTAAATTGCTGAGAGAAAGTTCCAGGTCCTCATAGCTAAGGCTTAAGCTTTACTTCACAGCTTTTTTCTGCAGTGTCTGAGAATGAAGAAATCTTTCATAGTGTATATATTACCACCAGATTATGCAAATAGAATCACAGAAGTTCATGCAGAGAAAATAATGGCATTCTCTGCCACCCCGAAACTGGATTTTCTGTTCTCCAATCTGAAGTCTCAGGGCTGGATAAAGGCCTGAAGAGTGGTAACACTGCCCCTTCCCGTTTCTGTGCAGGGTTTTGAGAGAAGGCAGCCAGTCTCTGCCCTTTCACTTGAACCATGAGGTCAAATCCATTGAGGTAGTGCTGTGAACAGGGGATATGCTATTCTTCGCTCAGCTGGATTTTTTTATCTACATGACATGTGGTCAATCTTTTTGGCTGTAGGCCAGCCAAGGAGAACAATGAAGTTGAGTGCAAGAGAAATAGTATTAAATTCATTTACAGGAAAAGTATTTTAAAACCTTCAGAAAAAACTTGCTGAGCCTCTTAGAATTTCAAACAAAACATTTTAATCTAATGCTCTGCATTATTTCTAAAGTATTCTAGAGAAAATACGTACTGAATGCCAGAAATAATACATCTTGCTGAGACAGATTTAAAATAGCAAGTATTATGTAAGGTATACACAAAACCGAAAATGGCTGAAGGGATTGATCAGAGCAGAAATGGAAGAGAATATCTATAGGATACAAATATTTACAAGAAACAGTTTTACAAATAATTTATTTAAAGTCTGTTGCCTGGATCTTTCCAATAGCTTTTAAAATATTTTTTTACCAAGTTAAACACAAGAAGAAATATGCAAGACAATAAACCAGAAATATCAAACTTTGTTCATGAAGGCAATATCACAGAATTCTTGTAATGGACAAAAAATATATGCAATGATGGGAGATACAGAAGTTCAATAATGTGTAAATATATCAGTCAACCATTAGTAACAGCAAACAGCTGTATTAATTCAAAAGCGTGCTGCAATCAGTCTGACATACCACGTCTGTCCAATGTCCTGCTAGTTTCCATGGAACAAGTATTCTGGTTTGTTTTAAGGTAAAAAGAGATTTGAAATAAGTGATCCATGGTACTTTTTTAAAAGCACTTTTAAAATAAATACTGATTTAGTCTTTCCTCTCTTTCTGAAAAAGAGTATGATTCAAGCTTGGCTTTTCTTTTCCACTGGTACATTAGCATCAATGAAGTCTGTAGTGTAAATGTACAGTTTGTCCATTAGAACATGATTGTCTTAGCTACTGATGAGATACTAAATAAAGGCACTCGGGAAACTTTCTCTCCCTTTAATGATTATTCCAGTATCAGAAGGGTGCCAGAACCCAGGAACAGGGGTTGCATCTCAACATAATGCATTTTGTGTGGGACCGTGACACAGCCAGAGCATTCCAAATGCAGCTGTTTCAAGAGTAGGAAATTTTGCTGATCTGCACACTTAGGAAGCTACCTTTGTGTTTCTCATTAACACTGAGTGAGTCCAGATCACAGAAGAGGAGGTCATAAATTATTATTTGCATGGTTTTAAAGTTTGAGAATCAACCAACAATGGAAGCATGCCCCTCCCCAAAGCAGGCAGCTAAATTAGTCTATAATGCAATATTGTAGATTTTTAATGGCGTTAACAGTGACAGAATCCTTTGGTTTTTTGAGACCATATCACAGAGTTAGTGAATCTGAGCTCTTGTTTCTGCTTACTGAAGCAGCCTTCATTTATAATCGAGAATATGGAATCAAATTGAGTTTGAATTGGACTACATACATGGCATTTGCAATCATGTGATTTCCAGCTGCAATAGCTAGCAGTTTGAAGGGCTCTACCATTACGTTTTCCTGGATGCTATTAACCCACATTTACATAAGATCTGACTATTGTCTGTTCAATTTAATTACAGTTCTTCAAAGACTATAATTCCATTAAAAACAGTATCGATATTACAAAATGAACTTTAAAATACCTACCTGAAGGCAAAGATTCACCCAATATTCTCTGTTCTCGTGGTAAACCTTCCAAATAGATGGGTGAAATGATCAATGGCAGTCTTGGTAGCAGTCCTACAGAGCTAGTCTCTACAGTTGGCTGAGAACAGGTCTGATCCTGCTGTCAAAACCAGGCACTCAAGCCACACAATTGTGAACAAGCAAGCTGGTTCAGAGCAGCTCCTACCCTGAGTCCTGATGTCCACAGGAGAGGTAGAGAGCCTGGCCCTGGTTCATTTGTTTGTGGTGTATGGATGAACGGAGCACAGCCAAGCTTGATCTCAATCTGGCCTCATCTAGCAGCAGGTATGGCAGAAGAATGCTTTAGTGCCTCACTGAAGCAAAAGACTGTGGGTTGTTCCTCGTATCTGAGCTTTGATTTCCTTAAGCACAGTGTGGAGACTATGTGTCTAAGCTACAGACAGGCTATGGCCAACCAGAAGCTAACCATGTGGTTTATGCAGTTGTACTGCAGACATTACAAAAGGCAGATAACGGATCTCTCTGCAAGATGGAGAGATGTTCTTAAAACATGTTGGAGGAGCTAGTGGTTAGCCTTCAATTCAGTAACTGAAGGGCACGAAGTAAGCCAAGGCATGATCCACTCCCTTTGTCTAAGTATAAATTTGAGGCAGCTCAACACAGCAAGCACTAAAAGGAAAGTCATTCTAGCCCAGTAAGAGAGGGGTAAGTAGGGATAGCAGCAGTGCTGAGAACACAGTAGTTGCAGGGTGTTCAAAGTAATAAACATGCTCAGATTAATCATTACAGGAGTCAGGTCAAGAATGGGTAATTGGGAGAAAATTTAGTACAATCTTAAGTTTTCAGCCATCAAAAAAAATACAAATATCATTAACTTGACTGGGTAGACTGGTCTTCAAAACAAATTCAAACTAAACCATCTCCTAAGTAGGTCTATCAAAAAGTGAGAGAATGAGAGTGAGGGGTCCCTGGAAAAGTGATGGAATAGCTCGTTCTGAATGTCATCTCTAAGCATATGGAGGAAAAGAAGGTTATCAGGAGTGGTCAACATGGATTCACCAAGGGGAAATCATGCTTGACCAATCTGATAGCCTTCTATGATGGCATGACTGGCTGGGTAGATGAGGGGAGAGCAGTGGATGTTGTCTACCTCGGCTTTAGCAAGGCTTTTGACACTCTCCCATAACATCCTCATAGGTAAGCTTAGGAAGTGTGGGTTAGATGAGTGGACAGTGAGGTGGATTGAGAACTGGCTGAATGGCAGAGCTCAGAGGGTTGTGATCAGCAGTGCAGAGGCTAGTTGGAGGCCTGTAACTAACAGTGTTCCCCAGGGCTCAGAACTCAGGGCGCGGTCTTACTCAACATATTCATCAATGACCTGGATGAGGGGACAGAGTGTACCCTCAGCAAGTTTCCTGATGACACAAAACTGGGAAGAGTGACACACCAGAAGGCTGTGCTGCCATTCAGCGAGACCTGGACAGGCTAGAGAGTTGGGCACAGAGGAACCTAATGAAGTTCAACAAAGGCAAGGGTAGGGTCCTGCACCTAGGAAGGAACAACCCCATGGATCGGTGCAGGTTAGGGGTTAACCTGCTGGAAAACAGCTCTGCAGAGAGGGACCTGGGAGTCCTGGTGAACAAGTTGCCCATGAGCCAGCAATGTGCCCGTGTGGCCAAGAAAGCCAATGGTATCCTGGGGTGCATTAAAAAGAGTGTGGCCAGCAGGTCGAGGGAGGTTATCCTTCCCCTCTGCTCTGCCCTGGTGAGGCCACATCTGGAGTCCTGTGTCCAGTTCTGGGCTCTCCAGTCCAAGAAAGACGAGGAACTACTGGAGAGAGTCCAGTGGAGGGCTACGAAGATGATCAGGGGACTGGAGCATTTCCTCTCTTTTGAGGAAAGGCTGAGAGACCTGGGTCTGTTTAGCCTGGAGAAGAGAAGACAGAGAGGATCTCATCAATGCTTGTAAATATCTAAAGGGGGGGTGTCGAGAGTGGGACGAGACCCTTTCAGTGGTGCCCAGCGACAGGACGAGGAGCAATAGGCATGAACTGGAACGCAGGAAGTTCTGTCTGAACACGAGGGAAAAAGTCTTTACTTTGAGGGTGGCAGAGCACTGGAACAGGCTGCCCAGAGAGGTGGTGGAGTCTCCTTCTCTGGAGATACTCAAAACCCTCCTAGATGCAATCCTGTGCAACCTGCTTTAGCAGGGGGTTGGACTACATGATCTCCAGAGGTCCCTTCCAACCCTTACCATTATGTGAATTTTTGCAGCACACATAGACAAATGCCCTCGTGTTTCTTACCTGTTATGATCAGCTGCAAAATCAGTATCATTTGCCTTTCACTGCTATAAAGGCAATATGAAGAGAATTTTTTTCCCACCTTGCTCAACTAAACCAAGAACTGCAAACAGAAGATGAGCTTCATTTTAGGACAGGATGGCAGAAGCAGAAGGAACCTGTTCCATTTTAGGCCCTGGTGGAAGTTTTAGAAATTCACTATTAGAAAACCACTTTTTGACACATAGGCAGTTGGCATTTGAGAACTTCAACGTTTAAATTTTTTTTTTATTTCATTTTAATTATAAACATTTATGTCCTTTTTTTAAGTCATACAAGTACCCCCAAGTTTTATGCTTGGTCTCCAGCTTCCTTAATTTTTTTAGATCAGGGTATATTTCATATTTGCTGAGTTTATTAATTTTCCTATTTGGATAGTGCATTCACATCTGCTTCCAGCATTATCATCAGAACAGTATCTTTTGACCTGCGTTGATAAAAGTGTGAAATGAGAGGTTCAAATGAGTGACTTGTCTAAAAGAAGACCCCTCTGAAGGTATTTTAGACATCACAAAGGATAGGCTAGGGAAAAAGGATATGAAGAACATGTTATCTTCTCACTCTATTCACTGTATGCACAGCCACCTCTTGACCAGATTGTGGCTGTGATACTTTGAGATGTTATAGCTCAGTTTGCTTGCATTCTTCCATGAGAATTTGATTCTGGATTGTCACAGCAGGAAGGTAATCGTTGACTGGGTCTTGAATGCTTGTAGGAATCTGACCTATCCCTCGGCTGATTCTCTGCCCATAAGAGCCGCTGCTGTTTTTGGCTGAGATTGTCTGACCTCTGTAGACTTGAGCCTGATGCTCACATATGCCAAACTTGCTTAGCAGGATAAACACATCTCTTCGGAAAGCTTTGGTGAAAATAGCATAAAGAAAGGGGTTGGCACAAGAATTGAGTGGGTAGAAGAGTACGAGCAAAATCTTGGAATTGGTGACGGTTATCAATGGTTTGTTCATAATGGCAGATAAAGCATGGAAAGAGATGGGAGCCATGCACAGAAAGTCAGTGAAAATCAAGACAGCCATCCGCTTGGCAATTTTGGTGTCTTTGTCCCCTGATTTGTACTGAGGGTTTCGCACAGTTACATAGATTTTTATGTAGCAGGCACAAATGATGACAAAAGCAATAATGTTACATAGTAAAACAAAGACAACGTAGGCTTCAGCCACTGGTGTTTCGGTGTCCATGGGCAAGCAGATGCTGACTTTGCTATAGCTGCTGATGCCAACCAGTGGCAGAAGGGCAAGAAGAAAGCACGAGAGCCACCCTCCCAGCATGATAACCAAAGCATGCCGGAGGCGAATCTTTCGATCTGGGCGCATGGCAAAAGTGATGGCATACCAGCGCTCCAGGGTGATCACAGTCAGTGTGTATACAGAAAGTTCACTGGCAAAGACTGTGAAAAAGCCAGCCGTGTTGCAGCCAGGCCCAGTCTGCCACTCTATAGCGTGGTTATAGTACTCTGACCTGGTGTGGAGGTCCACTGAAGCAATCAGGAGGAGGTATAACCCCATGCAAAAATCCGCAAAGGCCAAGTTACACATCAGAAAGCGTGGTACAGTCAGCTTATAATGGCTGGTGAGAAGGATGAAAAGGACGAAAATGTTACCTAGGATGGCCAGCAGGTTCACAAACCACACCACAATCCTCAGAAACTGATATCCCATTATATCCTCGCAGGGATTAAACTCATCAGGCTCTGGAGTGCATATTACATCTTCATTACCTCCGCAGACAGGATAGTCATAATGACTGTCAAAGGTCTGGACATCTTCCATTTGAGGGTTCTTGAGCTCTTGGCCAAACCCAAGATTTCCTTCCCCGTGCTCTTCCAAAAAAATGTAATAATGGGAATTTTCAGGAACATTCATGAACTTGGTGTTTTTGTCATATAGAGTATCGGTGTGGTCTGTGTATTCTTCTGCATAATCTTTGTAAAATGGACCTCTGAGAGTTTTGACTGATCTTCTCTTACGAAAGCTGTGACTGCTGCTCTGGTTACATGTCAGATACTCCAGGATTCTGAAAGAGTAGAGGGGGAAATGACCGATGGCCTTTATGGTCTGACTGGAGTGCAGTGAGTGAACAAAGGGAACACTTCAAAAGCAAATCACCGTGAATGAAAACGTAGCTATAAAAACGTGATCAGATATATTTCTGTTAACAGAACGTGTAGTGAATAACAAGCTTGAGCGTTTCTGGGCTTTTTTTTAAACTATATTTTTTCCTTTCTCTGTTGCTATCAGCTATCCCCAGTAGTAATTTGGCTTGTTCAGCATCCATAATCCCTTGTCCTTCTTGGGATCTACTTTCTTAGTAGGTAACAAGACTTTTATCTGCCGTTTACAACTCCTTAGGTAATACAGTATTACTTTCCTTTTCATTTTTGCTCACAAATCAATTTCTCACAGAACTTCCATCATTTTAATTTCTGTTCTGTGTATTTCCTGTAGGTGCTTTACAGCTAACTAGCAGTGTAGTGGTTGGGAATCCTGTACCTCATAGTGTGATGCACCTGTATTTGTAGTCAAAAGTTGTTCATAATTTTTACTAGGAAAAAAACCTGCAATTTGGCATCAAATATTTTTGATCACTGTGATCCACTGTCACATAAGCTTTAGCGTTTCTTATTTCCATGTGTGTAGAATTCGAGATTGCTTATAATTTGAGATTGCATACAATTCACTCTCAGAAGTTTTCATCTCTACTAATAGACATGCAAATACTGGTTTCTTTCAGTCATTAGATTGTGCTAGGTTCTTTCTGCACAGGTTTTCTTTCTGTCCAGGTTTTGAATCTCTCTACTCCTCTTTTATTTCTGTCCTCACTTTCCCAGTCCATTGTAATTGTGAATGTTATTGCTTTGTGAGTTTATTATTGAATAATTCATATACTTGTCATAGCATATTTTTAATGTACTATGCATTCCAACCACAAATACTGCCTGAAGACTGGGACTGTCTTCCTAAATCAGGGGCTGGCCTGGATGAGAATTCTCTAAACCTTATCAAACTTTGGGGAAATTCACAATGGATTTGCATTCTGCAGTAAAATTCTGCTGCTAATCACAGTAAGTCATCCCCCCTCCCTGACCCCAGCAAATGAGTCACTGTTTTGCATCAGGACATCTATATTTTTTTTCTTTCCAAAGCTATCAGCACCTGTTCTAAAGGGAGGCTGGAAATCCTGCTGAAGTGGAATTTGAAATAATCTGTCTACAAGGTTGTTACAGAATCATTTTTTCTGGGCTTTTCAGTTAGAAAACATGTGAGATATGAGGCTATAACCCCTCCCAAACTTCTTTTTCCAGTCCTTGCTACAGCATATCCAGTGTTATGTAGCACATTAGCCTTTTATTTTTTTCCCCTTTAATTCTGGGCTCAACAGAAGGAGGAGCTGTTGCAAAAGGTCCTAGAAATTGTTATATCAAAAATTCAGTTTGAAATCGTAATCTCTGTTTCAAAGAATGTCCTCTATACCTAGAAAAAATGGTCACAAAAATGCCAATAGATGTAATTTTATATTAATACTAAAACTTGTCTTCACTTACGTACTTTAAATTGAATGTAAGTGAAACTCACCCGCTGTTTTTTTTCCAGCTCTTGAAAGCACAGCAGTGACTTGGATATGACAGGTCAGCTCGCATTAGCTGAAGAAATACCTTTACAGATGGTAGTTTCTTTAAAGTCCACGTATTTTTGGCCATTAGTTCTTTAAGGCTTTCCAATCCTTTGGCTGGAAGGTTAGCGATGGCTGTTCTGGAGACATCACTAGGTAAAGGAAGAAAAAGACAAATGTCAGAATATCCAGTGACTGGATCAGAATTTTTTCAGATTCTCAGAGTAATTTAGGAGTTTCATAGAATTCTACTGCAAAAATCAAATCCAGAGGATGTGGGGATTTCATATCACTTTGCTAGATTCTGCTATCATTCGAAGTCAAGTAGGATATGAATTCCTGCTGTGACTTTCTCTGTGTTTTAAAGTTCTTGTCTTTAATGTTTCATAGTGCAGAACGTGGATAATAAAGAAGTATCAGGACTTTTAAAACTACACCTTTAAAGCCAACCAGATAGAAATGCATATGCAAAAACAAAATTTTTAAAATTCTTTAAAGAAATCACATCTTCCTTGGAAGAGCTATTTTCCTTTAGATATCTTCAGACTCATTGTAACCTGTTGGGATACTTCAATAGAAAGCATTGTAATTACTAAAACAATGTTCTTCATAACTGAAATTAAAATCTTCTATCTCAGTCCATCCTGAAACTCTCAGAAAAATTAGTATTATGTTTTCTGCTTTCTGTTTCTCTGGTACTGAGTCCACCTCAGCAGATATATTGCACAGTTTGTGGCGGAGGTGAATTTCCTTTAGAACTGCCAGGTGAATGTCATCTGGTCCTGCTAGTGTTTTCCACTCATTTTTTTCTTTATTCCAAAACCTCTTCTACTGACACTTGAAGTCAAGATATTTTCTTAGAGTTATACTCTGTAAAGAAGTAAACCTGTAAAAAAGGTTCTAGTGTAGGAACACTGTTTGAGCACTTTCATCATGAACACCCTAATAATAAATAATAAATAATTCAGCTTTTTTCTATCGACCAAAACAAAGAGTTGTGAATGGAGTTAAATCCAGTTGGCAGCTGGTCACAAACGGTGATCCCCAGAGCTCGGTATTGGCGCCAGTTCTGTTTAATATCTTTATCAACAACCTGGATGAGGGGATTGAGTACACCCTCAGTGAGTTTGCAGAAAACACCAAGTTGGGTGGGAGCGTTGACCTGCTCGAGGGTAGGAAGGCTCTACAGAGGGATCTGGACAGGCTGGATTGATGGGCCGAGGCCAATGGTATGAGGGTCAAGGCCAAATGCCAGGTCCTGCGCTTGGGTCACAACACCACCATGGAGCACTACAGGCTTGGGGAAGAGTGGCTGGAAAGCTGCCCAGCAGAAAAGGCCCTGGGGGTGTTGGTCGACAGCTGGCTGAATATGAGCTGTCAGTGTGCCCAGGTGGCCAAGAAGGCCAAGAGCATCCTGGCCTGTATCAGGAATAGTGTGCCCAGCAGGACTAGGGAAATGATTGTCCCCCTGTACTTGGCACTGGTGAGATCCCACCTCAAATACTGTGTTCAGTTTTGGGCCCCTCACTACAGGAGGGACACTGAGGTTCTGGACCATGTCCAGAGAAGGGCAACAAAGCTGTTGAGGGGTCTAGAGAGCAAGTCTTAGGAGGAGCGGCTGAGGGAACTGGGGTTGGTTAGTCTGGAGGAAAGGAGGCTGAGGGGAGACCTTATTGCTCTCTCCAACTACCTGAAAGGAGGTTGTAGAGAGGTGGGGGTCGATCTTTTCTCCCGAGTAAGAAGTGATAGGACAAGAGGAAACGGCCTCAAGTTGTGCCAGGGGAGGTTTAGATTGGACATTAGGAAAAATTTCTTCACTGAAAGGGTTATCAAGCATTGGAACAGGCTGCCCAGGGAAGTGGTGGAATCACCCTCCCCAGAGGTACTTAAAAGACGTGTAGATGTGGTGCTTAGGGACATGGTTTAGTGGTGGTTTTGGTAGTGTTACGTCAATGGTTGGACTAGATGATCTTAAATGTCCCTTCCAACATAGACAATTCTATGATTCTATGCATTGTTCCCCAAGAGTGCTGTTCTTATCCCTCTAGAATGTTCACCCACTGGCTGCTTCCTTGGACCTAAAAGAAAATTATTACTGATTTTATGCTTTAAACAAATTGCTTCAAAAACAGTTGGGTTTGCTTTGCTTTTTTTTTTTTTCTTTTGATTTGCTTGTATTTGTTTTTAAATTGAGTTAGAAATTACTTTCTCTTTCTGTATGAGGGCTTTTTTACTTTTAATAGCTTCTTTGCTATCATACGTATTTGAATATGTCACAACTAGTTGATTTCAACCACGTAAACCTCTTTTTTCCTCTTCTGGAGTCCTCTTTGATAGATAGTATATGTTTCTACCAAATCCCTGAATTGACTCTTAGAAGATTCTGAATGCTGCCTGCTATCATCTTATCCTTTAAAGAATCACAGAATAGTTGAGCTTCCACATCATCCAGTTTGACCTCCCTGATCGAAGCAGGGTCACCTGGAGCAGGTTACTCAGAGCTGTGTCCTGTTGACTTCTCAGTATCTCCAGGACTGGAGACTCCGCAGCCTCGCTAGGCAATGTGTTCCAGCATTTGACCACCCGCACAGTAAAGTTTTTTCTTATGTTGAAATGGACCCTGCTGTATTTCAGTTTGTGCCTGTTGCCTCTTGTCCTGTCACTGGACACCACTGAGAAGACCCTGGCTCTGTCTTCTCAGTTCCAACTCCCCCCACTCCCCCCCCCAAGTATTTATACACACTGATAAGATTCCCTTGACTTCTCTTGTCCAGACTAAACATTTCCAACTCTGTCAGCCTATCCTGCTATGACAGATGCTCCAATCCCTTAATCAACTTAGTGGCCCACTCCTTTTTTGTTTTTCACCAGTTTCCTCATTTTACAGAGCTCTCCTCCTGAAGCAAAATGTCTCGGTAAACTAGATCTCAGACTAGATCTTACCAAGACAAGGCTGGCTATTCAGCAACCCCCATGGGTCTCCATCAAGTCCTCATGGTGGTGGCAGCTACCTGCAGGAAGGGAACATGGTTAAATGCTGTGTGATGGGAGGTGCTAAGACTTTTTGGAAGGGAAATGACACCTCACAAACTCTTGGGAGTTCTTTGAAGATGTTCTGGTAGAAGCATATGGAGAAAGCTGATCCTGTTTGTACAAGGAATTGGGATTTCTGAAAAGCCTTGACAAAATCAGGTATCGAGGGCTGCTGAGGTAACTCATCTGTTTCGTGACAAGGGGAATGGCTCCCCCGGGTTAATTAGAAAAATACAAGAGTGGGGGGAAAGCCTGGGAACAGACGATAAGTTTTCATGCTGGAGGAAGAATCGAAAGTGAATTGGTACCTGAATATATGCATCATTGCAGCAGAGGCCCGCAGGGGCTGTTCTAGTGCTGGTACTACTGAAATGTTCATAAACAGTCTGGAAAGAGCATGAGAGTAGCTGCAACAAAGCTTGTTTCCGACAGAAAATAATACAAGGTAGCAAAAGCTAAAGCGGATGGTGTAAAGAAGCAGAAGGATCCTGCAATACTAAGTGACTGAGCAATAAAATAATTGACGTGATTCAATATTGATGAATGTAAAGTACATTTAGGAAAAAGCAATCTTAACTTTACGTGGATGACGATGGGGTTTAATTTACCTATCACTCTGGAAAGATCTTGGAGTCCTCTCTGCAAATGTCAGGTCAGTGCTATTTAGTAGCGTCGAAGGGAAACAGAATGCTAAGAATTTTTAGGAAAGAAATAGAAAATAAAACAGAAAAACTTCACTTTGTAAAAAAGTTTATGACTGCATCATAAATACTATATGCAGTTCTAGAAGTAATATATGCAGAACATAAGAGCACAGAAAGCTACAGCCGGGATTATTAAAAGTATCAAATTGTTCATACATGAAGTAATAAGGAGCAGATAAAGACTTTTCTCTTGGGAAAAGCTAGGACTGGAAGCAGTAGGAGACTATATATGCAGTGCATATTGTAAAGAAGGCGATTGGGAATGATTAGTCACTCTTGTGAGACGAGTTTTGGGGCACCTAAGAATGTGAGGCAAGAGACTTAAAAATGAGAAAAGCTATAATCTTTTCACAAAATTCATCATTAAATTGTGAAAGTCAGTGCCACGGTTCATTGTGCAGGCCAAATAACAAGGTAACAAGGACAATAGCCTGTTTTGTTTTGTTTTGTTTTGTTTTTTTTACAGTTGTGTCACATTCCCATCAGAAATGACTGGGTCAGGAGGAGCATCCTGGGGCACAAGGGCTTGTGCCTTGGGAACAGCTGCGGAGAGGAGCTCCTCCAGGGTGCAGGGGAGGGAGCTGCAGCTCCGGGAGGGCTGCAAGCAGGAGGGAGCAGCCAGCCCAGGGCTCAGGTGGTGGAAACAATTTCCCAGGGAACAGAGGGGAATGTGCAAAATCTGTGGCAACTCTAAGAGTGTTATCAAGTGATGTTAAAAAGTCTGAAAGATCCGTTCAGTGAGAAGAAAGGGCTTGGAAGAATTAGTTATAAGACCACATCATTTCTGTTCTATCTTACTGAATCCTTTGAAATCTTTTATGTATGTGTATATGGGTGTGTATTTAAGCAGATAGGTATTGCAGTGTTTATTTTCAAAAACTCTGCTAGTTTTAAACTGGGGTGCTTGGGGAGAAGATACAGGCACAGCTGCCCTGAAGATCTAGTTGACTTAGCGTTAATCCTGTTGCAGGACTAACAACAGATGGTTGGTCCCATCCATGAGCCATATTAAGCACAATGGCTCAGAAGTTTGGAAGCTTCCAAAATCCCCAGTTTGGGAAGTCCCTAAACTGCTGGTATGGTGTCTGCCACCAAGAGTGTACCACTGCTGTTGCAAATGGAGAAGCCTCCTGGGAGTCTGGTGATAGTTTGTCTCCCAGTGGAAAGTAACTTCTTAGTTACCCTACCTAGGCCCACACTTTGTTAGTGGCAAAGTGTGTGTCATCTGGCCAGAAGAAAGGTGTGGGGTTGATGGATTTTTTGGCCTTACAAATCCAGTCTTGATGATTATCTGTTCAGATTGACAATCTACTTCAAGCAGCATAGCAGCTGTCTTCAAATGAGAAAGCATAGGATTGAAAAGGTTTTAAACAATAATTACTGATCTTTGGAGCAATGTGAATCCAAGTAGTTGGAGTTTGCCAGACTATAAGATCTGTGCCTGCATTCCTACAGAAGACGCATTTTCCTAAATGATTTCTTTGTCCTGTGTCGTTGTATGATCAGTCTTGATTTTGGGCTGCTCAGAAAAATGGGAACTGACTGCAGTTATGTCAGGCTTATTAATATCTAATAATATTGATAACTAAGATGTTGTTTAAACACAGCGATGTTTACATTGCACAGAAGAGTGTCTTGCTACTACTGCTAAGCTGTAGCTGTCACACTTAAAGAAACACAAGGGAATGGGCAAGAGATCTGATAGACTTGTCAAGAGGATCTGTGTCAAATTTAAGTGACTATAAAAGAGGTTAGGCAGGAAAGTGATAAACTGAATGATAACGAGTCACAAGGACTTGTTTTCACCAAAAAGTTCTGAAGCAGCTCAAGGAGGAAGTAATTGAATTGGTAAAAGAGGTGCGTAACCTCCAACTTAGCCCCCTGTGGGAAGGCAGCGAATGAGCCACCAACTGATATGGTACACTTGGGGGAAGTCAGCACGTAAAGGGCTTTTGTAAACATCAGTCCTGCCTTACAAATTTCTCTGAGTGTTGTGGTTAAGATCTGCTCAGAGTCTCCTGGGACTTCTACAAGGCCTTTGACAAACCTTCACAAAGGCTGATATGAAAACCACACAGCCACACTCCTTGTGGGAGACGTCAAATGTTTGGGATTTGTGCTAGCAAAATTCACTGCTAGCCTAGATCCAGACCAGACTTGAGCATTTAAGTAACCATGGTCTAGAGCTTGCTGAGGTGCTGGAAGTGGTCTGTCTGTGGTAGCGCAGAGCTCTGCACTGTGGAGCCTAACAGCAACCAAAGTGCACTCACCCAATTTTAACATTGTGGCTTGTAAGCTGGTTTGGTTTTTTCTCACATGCGTTCTTATAAATCTCATGTGACATTTCTAGGCTGTTGCTTACCTTATGTGGAATTCACACATTAGATTGAAAGTTGCAGACACATTGGAGAGCTTCAAATGAATGTAGGAATAAAACATAGCTTATGATGTAAGTGATGTTGTTTTCTGAACCACCTGTATATATGATACAGGTGTTAAACAGAGATTTAGCTGCTCAGATTTGATTTTTTTTTTCTGTGTTATTATTTTTTGGTCTAATTCTTCATTTTTATGAAGTCGGAAGTTCAGAGCTAGATATAAGGGATAATAGCTTTTGTCAATCTTTTTCACAGCTGGAAACACGCAGTTGTAGTATGAAATCAAGTAATAATGAGAATTTAAAAGACAGATAATTGAGAAAAAGAGATTGAATGCATCATAGTGCCATTGGGAATTTTTACCTAATCATATACAGATTTCTGAGTACTGTAATACTACAATAGTTAAAAAAGCGTAAAATATGTAATAGATGGTCTTAGACTACAGATATTATTTCTATCTACTGAAAGATTCTTTAATTCTACAAATTTGCCTTGTTTGATTAGCAGAATGCACTGTTGCTTGAAGACATGCTTGTGCCCAGTGGTAGGAACAGGACAGAACCTCCCAAGGTAGAACCCATTCCTAGACTGGGAAATGATGCTTTAAAGAGCACTTCTGCTTTCTAAAGATAATTAATTACTGGCATGTATCTTGTGCAACAGTTAGTAATGTTTTGAATTTGGACTGTATGTTTTGCAAAAGCTAATTGAATAATGAGCCTGATTGTATTTTTGTTGTACTTTGCTGTACTTGTGCTCTAGGCAGCAGCTCTTGTTGGTGCATTTAGTAAATCAGGTACACTGAGTTCCTGAATCCTAGCCAAGATTTCATTTTCAGGTGAAGAGCAATGTACTGTCATACTGTTAAAATAGTTTTCTAAAGGGAGCAATCTATGTATACATCCACATATATCTGAATATACAGCAATGACAAAGGAATCAGAATTATTGGCATCTGTTCTCCTCTATTCAGTGATCACACTACCTGCTTCCTCTGCTTTTGTAAACTGCAAATTTAAAAAAAAAATCAACAACAAAAAAAATTACTTAACTTTTTAATACCTACTTAAATATACCATCTAACTAGGTGGTCTGAGAGCATGGCCAAACTCACACAACATACATATAGCCAAGCACAATTATTTGTGGTTAAATCTTTCTTACTGGTTTTCTTTAAAGCCAAAATGTAAGAAAATTACCCCATGAGGGTGGATCCAAGGTCAGTATTTCAGCCTTTAATTTGCTGTTGCTGCTGAAATCCTGATTGGAAAAAAAACCCAGTAAATGATGGATCTGTGGGGCAGACATTCCACCAACTGTAAATTCTTATCTCACTTCAAGAGTGCATAAGGGGAACTCCAGAGATAATGAGTTCTGCCAGCTTGGCAGGGAGGCAAGACAGAGTCTCTTTTTTGAGCACCATAAATGTTCCTTTTTTTCTTTTTTTCCTTTCATACTGTTCCCACTGTAAGCAATGCCATTCATTGCCCCAGAAAAAGGAATCGTTTTCCATAGAGTTAATTTTCAAGAGGAAGCAGTATTGTAAGTAGAATTTCCTTTTTGAGGAAGATCCAATGTCCACAAATTCCCATGCCAGCTAACAACAGCTAGATGTCTGAACTAAAAATGACTTAACAAATTTTTTGTTAAAATAAGACAAGTTGTTTACACTACCCAAGGGGGATATGGAAGGGCTGTACTGATCAGACTTCTCAGACTATTATGCAAGTTATCAAAACTCTGGTGTCTCTATAATTAACTCATTAATATTAGTCTTTATGGTACAGTGGGGTGTGTGTAATAAAGCACCAATTGCAAGCACATTTCTGTCTCCTATGGGAGATGTTAATGGCCATTGTCATGGCACAACAATAAATAGCAAGGTTCCACTCAATTTTCATTAATTTTGACTTCAGCCTACTTAAGGCAGTGCATATGTGGGAGTTTCAGAAACTATTTTGTTCCTGTTAGAATAGTTCTAGTTCCTGAAGGTCAACTAAGAGATCTGTTCAGGTGGAAGGATTCTGCTCTAAATTGCTGCTGGAAGACATCGTGCTTTACATCACGTGTGCAGAATAATTCATCATTATTCATGGGTAACAGAAGCCCCTAAATCTTTTTTTAAAATACGTTAAAATTAAATGAAAAATTAATACTATGGTGCTACAGTTTAGATTTGTGAATGAAAACAATGTTGATAACACAGGGCTGTTTTAGTTATTGCTGAGCAGTAATTGAATTGCTTTCACAGCATCAAGGCCTTTTCTGCTTCTCACACCGCCCAGCCAGCGAGCAGGCTGGGGGGGGTGCACAAGGCATTGGGAGGGGACACAGCTAGGACAGGTGACCCAGTTGACCAAAGGGATATCCCAGACCATATCACGTCATGCTCAGCAATAAAAACTGGGTGGAAGTTTTATGGGGCTGCCGTTCCTTGGGGTCTGGCTGGGCATCGGTTGGTGGTGAGCAATTTCTTTTGTTGTATCACTTATTTTTCTTGGGTTTGATTTGTCTTTTTACCCCCTCTTTGTTGTTTTTTTTTTTTTTTGACTCTTTTTTTTTTTTTTCCCCCCCGTCCTTCTTTTAAGTATAAAACTGTCTTTATCTCAACCCATGAGTTTTCTCACTTTTACCCTTCCAGTTCTCTCCCCCATCCCACTGGGTGCAGGGGGTGAGCAAGCGGCTGCGTGGAGCTGAGCTGCAGGCCAGAGTTAAACCATGACACCTTCCTAAGATCTTTACCATGGAGGTATATCATTCTAATGGGAGATGGATAACTGGCTGTTTAGACTGCAAATGTAAAGCATGTCCTGAGATCGAGGATCAATGGCAGCTGGGATAGCACAATAATATAGAAGACTAGAAAAATTTCAAGTCATTTGAGAAATCTAACTTGAAAACAGAGAGCAAGAAGGAAGTTCTTTACAGTTACATATGCAAGTAATCTCTAGCCCCTAAACGAAGAGGTTTTGTGTAGCTCACACACCTCAAAGCTAGCTCTTGCAGAGTGAACTTACCTGGCAACATTATTATAGCATATGATTACCCCACAACCCTCTTCAGCATGTCATTACTTCTTCACCTGTCTAGCATAATGACAACATTGATGTTTTAAATACCCACAATAACTCCAAGAGTCAAAATCTGTGCTGCTTCAAGCTCTCACCTTCCTTAGACTTAAGATCCCCAAGTGTTTTGTCTTGTGCCATCCCTAGGAAGGAGCTTTTCAACTCATTGTGCCACGTGTAGCCTCAGAGGGAAGATGTGCAGTGAGCCGTATGAGACCCCAAACATAACAGGAGAGTGCACTGTGCTTTGAGACTGTGTATTTATTGTGACAAAATAGTATCGTAATGGAAATACGGTGTCCAGGTAAAGTTACATCAACTGAAAAATGAACAAAATGAGAAAGGACTTCTCTGGTGCCATGTGCGATATTAAGAAAAAGACCTTATTACTAATAAAAAAGGCTTAGTCAGCACCAGCACAGCCTCTGTTGCAGTTCTCCGACAATGACCATCTTAGTTCAGGGGTGGCTGGCCTGAGCCCTCCTGAAAGCAGAAGCAGTGGAAATGAAGGCGATCCAACTAGCAGGGAGGAAGAGAAGCAACAGCCACCACAAAGGCTCCCTGAGCAGGAGGTTTAACAGCCCCTTTGTGAGCTTTTTCAGGTTTCCCTCCTGATTTGTTGCCTTCTGCTTCCAGAACACCCTCTTTCACTCTGCCTAGATGGCCAGTTCTCCTCCTGATGGTGGACCAGGCCCTTGACAGCGCTTTTCTTAGCCAGAATGTATAACTTTTAAGACATGGTCAGAAAACACTACCTTCTCACTCCTGTCTTGGGATCTGGCCACTCATGGCATGCTAAGGTTTATCCCTCAGCTGATTCAGTGATAAGAAGAAAAAAAAAAATAGACATGTTAGTCCTTGGCAGTGTCTTGAGGGACACAGCGAAGTGTGTCACTGCCTTTACCTGTTCTTCTCATACACACCTGCATCCCATGGACTTTGCAACTTCAAATGAAGAGGCCTGGACTAGTTTGCTCCCTTTGCAGACCCTCTGGAGAGAAGTGCTGGGTGAGAAGGTTGTCACATAATGTTATCTCTAATGACCTATGGAGTCCTGCAGCAGCTTTTTGCTGAGGGAAGGGGAGGAAGAGCTGACCTGCCTGTCCTTGTGAGGATGACTGCATTGGTGCTTCCCAACGCTGTCTTTCTGAGCTACTCTGAAACGGGGTAGCTGTTGATGCATCAGGTGCCACTGGGAAAGTGAGGATGACTTTAGGAAATAGACAAAACGTCACCCCAGTGTGACAGGAGTGGTTTGGCATGATTTGCTGTTGGAATGACTGATTATTATGGACTTGCCCCTTCAATGTCCAGTTATTTAAGGTATCTGCTTCAGGAGTGTGACTCCATGAATGGTCTGTGCTTCCTTCTCCCCTCAAGCCAGTGAAAGGAAAACCTGATACTCCCTAGAACTGGTCTTGGAGCCTGTTCCCAAGGACTCGGCTAGTAACTCCAGTGAACATTGTGGTAGAGAGTGATGTGGAGGAATGATGTGGCCCTGAAAGGTGAGCCCTCAGCCAGATCTATCCTCTTCACTCTACAAGACAAAATAATTGTAGATGACTGAAGCAGAAGACAGGCTACCATTCACACACAAGCCTTGCAATCCATCTGACTTGAGATACAGGGGACAGGGAGAAAGAGAGATTTGATAACAGCCTTGCCGTCAAAGGTCTGTTGCAGCTTTGCACATCAGGGACACAAGTCTTCTTAGCATAAAGTGGTTATGACCAATACAACTTCCACTGTAGATTGCTGTGTCGCTGGTAGCTAGCCTGATTTTCTGGAGCTGGAAAGATTCTGGGAGAAAAATAATGTCTTCTGCACCTTTATTCTGAAATAAATATGCTGTTCCTGAAGGGCAGAAAGTAAAACTAATTCTTACATGGACTGAGCACTGCCAGCACGATCTGGTTTTGCAGTGGAGGAGGGAATCCCACTTCCAGCACTTCAGTTATCCCTGTGATCAGTCCTATGCACTACATTACACGTTGGATGATTTGAGTCAGGAAATATGGTTGTTCTTAAAGTTCTTAAAGTTTTTTGTTTCATTCTGTATTGTGATTCCTAATTTTAGTGAAGAGCACTTTGGAGGACTATAAAATCAGACTGGAAGCCAAATTACATGAGAAAGAAGAAAAGACAGCACCAGAAGTAACTTTATTCTGTCTAAAATTATTTTTTTGTCTCTGTTTCAATTTCGTTTACATGTGTTACTAGAGTCCTTAGTTTGTATTACAATTGCACTACAATTATACGCTCATAAGACAGATTGTAGTACAGAATTTTTCAGAAGAAAAATTGGTAGGAACAGTATTTCTAATGTAAGATGCAAGCATTTCTTAAATCAGTTCCCTAAAGCACAGGTTTTGTTGCTAATATTCTTTTTGTAAACATGCCATTCCCATCCCTGCTCCTCTGCTGCTAATAACGGTTGGAAAGGAAGTACAACCTAAAATGTTATTATTTTTAAATCTTTCTCTACTTCATTTTCTCCTACTCACAGTAGAGTTGGTCCACTGTGCGCGCCCAGAAATGCATCGTCATTGATAACTTCCAGGTATTTGTTCTTGTGCAGATAGCTGCAGAAAAAAACAAAACACAGTGATTTGGAAATAGTTATCCACAGGGTAAAGATCTTCAGTTTACTTGCCTAAATATATTTACAAAAGCAATATGTATAAGAGCCATCCTATCCCAACAACATATTGATGCATAATCAGTTGCTTCATTTTCTGTATAGCCAAGGAATAAAATACAGGTTTGCCGTTTTGAAAATAAATTAAACTCCTCAAGAAATAATAAATAAATAACTCAGCAAAATAAATTACCTTTGCTTCAAATTCTTTTTCTCTCTCTGTCACACACATAAAGACACATGCATAACCACTGTATCTTCAGGTAAATATGTGTGAGGATGAGGTGAAATAGATTGTTTTGCTTTCATCAGAATGAGGTATGGGGAATTACATGATACTTACAGGAATGCATAATGAACAAATATGAAAATAATTCCCTCCTTGTTTTGTGTTTGATAATAAAATTTTGAAATGTTTTAAAATCTCCATAACCAAGTGGAGGCCCCCCTATACAGGACAACAGTTAAGAATGAAGTTTTGTTAGAAGAAGAGCAAGAGAGGGAGTGAGAAGGAGGATAAATCTGAAAGAAAAGATAATACAAAACTTATGTAAAAAAAAAAAATAGAATTCTAAAATCTTAGGAAAACCAAGAACAATTTCCTGAGTAGCCAACACTTTCCCAAAATATGGAATGCTGCAACTTTCTCCTATCATTACGATTGATGTAATCAAGGACCAACATTAATTCCCATCATTCTGGAAAGTGACATATAAGAAAGTGTGGATTCAGGAAGTAGGGAATTTACAGGCTTGAATTAAAGGTGCATGATTAAAGACAGACAATACAAGGCTACTGAACACTCAAAAAATTAATATAACCCATGTGGAACAATCAATGTTAAATTCAGTTCTGTGGTTTTAGATTTAGAAGTGATGGAACCTTGATATTTTTCTAGCTGTATTCCTGTTTATCACGGTCTGAAACTGTTGTTTGAGAAACTTATAAATACATGGATTATTATTGCAGGTAATTCAGTCAAGTTCCAAAATGCTTTAGAGAGGCTATGCATTTCTGTCGGAGACTTTTGTTCGCAGTGGCCTAATAGAATTTATGGGTTTTATGGAAAGACTTTGGGGAAATAATTGGCCTCGGTAGTTCCCCAATTGCAGGTGTACAAAGGGACAGCATGAATTAAAAAAACAGCAGCAGAAGCACAGGCATCCTCCTTTTCTGCCAGAGACACGGTGGATGTATGGCACTAAGCCCATTTTATGACCACCTGTGAAGAGCAGATATACACAGAACTTGATGAAATGGAAGAAGCAGCATTATTTTTATGCATTCAGTGCCAGCTTGTGTGTATTAGTTGGGTATATTTGACATAGATTAAAAAGGTGGGTTTGGAACAATTGTCCAGCTAAAAAGTACTTCACAAAACACAACAGGCATGTTAATTTCCTTAATGAGGTGGTTCCTCCTGGTTAGCCGGGAGGGAGGGGACTGCAGTTATAAGCAGCTAGATCTAAACACACAGACAGGAATATGCTGAATTAGCTGAGCAGTGAAAAGACACTGAAGATTAGGTTGCAATATATACATACATACATACGTATGTGTGTGTATATATATACACACACACATGGATACTACTGTGATAATTCTTTCCCTAAGCCAGCAATTAAACCCTAGGTGGTGTTTTTACTTAGTTCAATGAACTTCTGTCACAACGTTTACAAGAGAAACAGCTTGCAGGCATCAAACCTAGTCATGCTTTTTAATTTAATTTAGATGGAAATTGAAATCTTGTGATGGAATTAAGTATAATTTACCAAATATAGTAGTCCCTGGAGGAGGATGGAGGAGCATGTAGCTCTCTTGGTCGAAGGGTGCTACATAAGCAAGAAAACAAAACAGTCCAAATGTTTTGTTTCTGTACTATGATGAGAAAGGACCTCTGAGAGAAGTATGAATCAAGGCAACAAAGGCGATGGTAGAGCTGCAGGACTGCACTTCAGGGCAGAAATGCAATGCAACACATTAAGGAGGAAAACACAGAAAATTGCCAGGAAAAGTTGTCAAGGGGAATGTATGTTCCCCTTGATGAAATGATGGCAAAATGATCAATGCTATAAAGGCCCTGAAGGACCATGGTGCCTAGGCAGAAGAGACTGATATCACCTGTGACTATCACATTTATAAATTTTATCAATTTTCTGTATAGTGGAAAAGGTAAAGTCTAATGGCCCTAGTAGCAAACTACAGATTAAACATGAGGCTGCAGTCTAGGAGCAGCAACAGAGTTCACAAACTGCAGTATTATAGGTAGCTCAGGTTCAGCAAAAGCAGGAAGAGGAACTCAAAGTGACGTAAGTATGACAACAGTGGGTGACAGAGGCCCAACAACTAGAATCATAGAATTATAGTATCATTTAGGTTGGAAAAGACCTTTAAGATCATCTAGTCCAACCATTGACCCTAGTCTACCAGGTCCGTCACTAAACCATGTCTCCAAGCACCGCACCTACACATCTTTTAAGTACCTCCGGGGATGGTGATTCCACCACTTCCCTGGGCAGCCTGTTCCAATGTTTGATAACCCTTTCAGTGAAGAAATTTTTCCTAATGTCCAATCTAAACCTCCCCTGGCACAACTCGAGGCCGTTTCCTCTTGTCCTATCACTTCTTACTCGGGAGAAAAGATCGACCCCCACCTCTCTACAACCTCCTTTCAGGTGGTTGGAGAGAGCAATAAGGTCTCCCCTCAGCCTCCTTTCCTCCAGACTAACCAACCCCAGTTCCCTCAGCCGCTCCTCCTAAGACTTGCTCTCTAGACCCCTCAACAGCTTTGTTGCCCTTCTCTGGACATAGCCCAGAACCTCAGTGTCCCTCCTGTAGTGAGGGGCCCAAAACTGAACACAGTATTTGAGGTGGGATCTCACCAGTGCCAAGTACAGGGGGACAATCATTTCCCTAGTCCTGCTGGGCACACTATTCCTGATACAGGCCAGGATGCTCTTGGCCTTCTTGGCCACCTGGGCACACTGACAGCTCATATTCAGCCGGCTGTCGACCAACACCCCCCGGGCCTTTTCTGCTGGGCAGCTTTCCAGCCACTCTTCCCCAAGCCTGTAGTGCTCCATGGTGGTGTTGTGAC
Organism: Burhinus oedicnemus; assembly: GCA_008921705.1. NCBI lineage: Eukaryota > Metazoa > Chordata > Aves > Charadriiformes > Burhinidae > Burhinus > Burhinus oedicnemus. The sequence continues at coordinate 1,000,645 of VFFE01007246.1, forward strand.
CCAAGCGCAGGACCTGGCATTTGGCCTTGTTGACCCTCATACCATCGGCCTCGGCCCATCAATCCAGCCTGTCCAGATCCCTCTGTAGAGCCTTCCTACCCTCGAGCAGGTCAACGCTCCCACCCAGCTTGGTGTTTTCTGCAAACTCACTGAGGGTGCACTCAATCCCCTCATCCAGGTTGTTGATAAAGATATTAAACAGAACTGGCCCCAGTACTGAGCCCTGGGGATCACCGTTTGTGACCAGCTGCCAAGTGGATTTAACTCCATTCACCACAACTCCTTGGGCCTGGCCATCCTGCCAGTTTTTTACCCAGTGAAGAGTACACCTGTCCAGGCTATGAGCAGCCAGTTTCTGCAGGAGAATGCTGTGGGAAACGTGTAGAAGGCTTTACTAAAGTCCAGGTAAAAAACACCCCAGCCTTTCCGTCATCCACTAAGTGGGTCACCCTGTCATAGAAGGAGATCAGTTTTGTCAAGCAGGACCTGCCTTTCATGAACCCATACTGACTGGGCCTGATCACCTGGTTGTCCTGCATGTGCCACGTAATGGCAGTCAGGATGATCTGCTCCATAACCTTACCTGGCACCGAGGTCAGACAGACAGGCCTCTAGTTCCCCTGATCCTCCTTCCAGCCATTCTTGTGGATGGGCATCACATTTGCTAGCCTCCAGTTAACTGCAGCCTCACCGGTTAGCCAGGACTGCTGATAAATGATGGAAAGTGTCTTGGTGAGCACTTCTGCCACCTCCCTCAGTACCCTCAGGTGCATCCCATCTGGCCCCATAGACTGGTGTATGTCTAAGTGCTGTAGCAGGTCACTAAAGGGTGTCCACGAAGTTGCTGTGAGCTGTGCCCATTGTGCCAGTTAGTGGTAAAGATACAAAGGTCAAACCTTTCCTAATTATAAGTTCTGTAACAAAACCACCATTTGAGATGGTGGCTGTGGAGATAATTGAATTGACTCAGAAAAGTGCAGAAGGCCGCTGCTTTATCTTTGTGCTGGAAGACTCTTTCAAATTCAGATAGCTGAACTGGAATTTAACTGTAAAAATAATAAAGTCAGAGCAATTGTTTCTTGGTGTGGAAAAAATCAAGTAAAGATTCTCATCTTGTCCTGGTTGAAGTCATTGGCAAATTTTCCATAACATTCACTGCATATAAGCTTATATTGATCACCGTAGTGAGAAATGACATGTAAAGGCACTTTGGCTGGATTACATGGCACAAAGTCTTAGGGAGCCAAGCCAGAGTAACACTTCCGGTATGTTATTCACTGGACATTACCCATGCCTAAAGCCTTGTGTCTTACAGAGGAAAATAACTTACTTCATCTTCTCAGCTATTGTTGTTAAAAATAAACTTTTATTCTTTAGAAATATATGGCATTCTAGTATCACCTGACATCTGTGTTTTCTGAGAACTGACTTTCATATTCTCCAAATGACACCCCACTCACTTTTGTTGTGAGCATTTGCTTCAGTTTGCAAATTTCTTCATGATTTTGTCTGCAAAACTAATATAAAAATTAAAACCAGAGCAAGAGCTAATAATTAATCCAAGATTTCAACACCTAGGTTGTAGTTTTGAAGGACACAAAAACCTGCCTGACCTAATAAAACCTGTCTGTTTTAGTAACTAGGTATTATTATACAACCAGATAATTGCTTGTCCAATATTTTCCCCTGATATTTAAGCAACATAGTGAGTGATAAACCTGAAATATAATATTTTACATACACGATAAAAATCTTCGAACTTACAAATAGGAACAGCCAGCTAGAGACTTTCTGGAAGTTCATAACCATGTGTTACCAAGGAGGGGCCGCAGTGTTACCTGCCAGTTTTCATGTAGATGAGTCAGGCCCATCAGAATGTACAATTTCCTGCTGCTAATTGATTTCACTGGTTTAAACCCTTTTATTTTGATACGTACCTCTTTTAAATGGAAAGAATAAGACTTTGGTAAATATTAATTTGACAAAGAAATTTTATGTATAGCCAGTACAGCTCCTTCTGAGAGTGCCTTTAATCCTGTTGTTACTGATAGCTAAATGGTATGGAATGTCATTTAAATACACTGCAGAAAAAAATCCCCACAACAGTGACACCCACATGGCTAAACAAATGTTGGAAGTCTTAGAAATCACATAGGTGAAGTATAATATCTATCCTCAGTGGGGACACAAGAATAATAGTAATTTTGGGAAGTTAGTGGAAGGCAATCAGATAGACATGAATACCAGCATGCAAAGTATGCAGGAAATCTGGAGTAGTAAATGCTGAATCTGGAGTAGGATATGCTGATGGTTTCATAGTGCTATAAGTAAAAGAAACATTTTGGTTTTTTCTCTTTTTTAAATGAAATCAGTTCAGTAAGCTAACTTTGCCAGTGACTAATACAGAGTCTCTATGGACTCAAGATCCAGGGGTAAGTGGGAAAGATACTGCGTTAAGTCTCAGCCCCACCAGAAAGTAACATGACTGCAGTATCTGAGCAGGATCTTCTGAGGACATGAAACAGTAATAGGGAATTTCAACTGCTATGTAAAACAGGACAATGTCATGTCAGGGCATGACAATGCCATGTCACGGCATGACAGAGATACTGAGTATTCAGACATTACCAGTGCATGCTTCATAAAGCAACAGGTTAGAGGGTCCGCATGAGGAAAAACAACACAAAAGTATGAAAGTTAAATTACTGAGGGCATTGTGGGAGCTCTTTAGGGACACCATTTTGGAGATATAGAGCAAATGTGAAAAGCATGAGATGGCAAAAGAAAAGAAAAATCCTGAATATTCAAAAAATTAAAAATCTTCAACTGAGATGAAAATCTGAAAAATGCTGAAAGGTCTGAAGATATTTTTGCAAAATATTTTATTTTTACCAAAAGTGTATTTTCTTCTGGGGTAAAGGATATGACTGAAAAACCCTGATCTGCTACTTCAACTAACATGTAGTTCCACATAGCTTTCTCTTTTCAGTGTAAAAGATTTGTATTTCTTTTTTTCCATAGTTCAAGGTCATTCATGCAATACCCCATATTGTAGCTGGACACACCTTTCTCGATGTTTCGGTTTTGGTTTTTTTTAACATGGATTATTTCACTGAAAAGGTTTTACTGCAGTCCCACAACCACTTTTATCAGCACAGGGAGTGATGGAATAAGAATAAACAGCCAGATTAGGGAAAAGGGGAGGTTTTGCAAAATTTTCATCCAAAGGATCACTTAGTTAAAAACCAAGTAAATTTACTGAAGTTTCTAGTTGAAATATCTCACTGGTTTATGGAATTATGGATTATTTGATAGTATTTGCTTCTTTTCTTTTAGCTTCTGATTTTAAAATAAGGCAGCAGAGCTTAAAAAACAAGAACGAGAAAAATAATATTGTGGTCAGATTTAAGTATCACCGTTGTAGTATTAAATGGGCTTGGGACATGTAACATGTTAATGTACCTATACATCCTGTTGGATTATCAAACAAAGGTTGAAGGAAGGGAAAACAGGCAAAAGAGATGCATTGGTAAATTAACAGTATTAAGGATTCATGATTTATCTTGACCCTGAGTTAAGTCAAGCATTATAAGTGATCCCTGAGAGTGTGTACCAAAGTAAATATAGTCTTCCGGAGTTTATTTTTGTAATTAGATTTTGAGATTGCACACTTTTCATTTCAGTAATTTAGAGAGCTCTGTAGAAGCTCATTATAAATATATTTTGCCATTCACTGGAAATATGTTTTAAAAAAAATTTTCCTCACCAATTTCCTTACAGAAATAAACATTGGTGCGGGAGCAGCACTGCAGAAGTCTGCAAGAGTGATGCAGTTCCTGGACCTTAATGATGTGTTAGAATGAGGGATTCAAGTTTCAGGTGAACACTGTTCAGTAAAAGTATCATTCGGCCCTTCATACCTGGTTCTTTACTTCCCTGCCTTTATAAAACACATACAGCGGTGCTGTGGTTTGCTATAAAACACAGATCCTTGCTGGATGAGATTTATTAGGCAGTGCCATCATTCAGTATGATAATGGAAATGATTTATGCATGGTTCCACACCTATATCTGCATTGATTGTTTTGACCTCCTTGAATTATGTAGGTCTTTTAATACTGCAGGAGTGGTATAAAGGCACGCTGCATGGTAGAAGGTAGTTTCCAAGATTCCCAAAATGTCTTCTGATTTACGGATGGAAAATGGAGTCATTGAATGATTTGTCAAAAATGAATTATTGTTTTCAATTATTTTCCTTTTTTACTTGTTTTCCCCCTTGAGGTCGTAATTCAAAACCCACTAAAATTTCTTTCCCTCATTCTTTTTCTCAGTTTTTTTTTTTTTCTGCTCCTAGTTTCGTGAAGTCCAAAGGACCTTGGATCAGACCCGGAGGAAAAGAGGTACTTTCTTCACTGTACAGTGGTAGATAAACAGGAGTTCAAATTAGAAATGTCAAAATACAGAAAATGAAATATCTTGTCTTTTTTATTAACTTAATGCTGCTGCTAGAAACAACAAATCTCCAAGCTTGCACTTAGCAAAATTATACCTTATCTTGGCATATGGTAACCAAACTACTTCAGAAAATTAGTTTAGAAATTTCAGTGTCGTTTATAAAACAGATAAAGGCTTTACCACTGATGTTCAGCTCCCTAGTTTGCCTTGTAAATCTGGAATAGTGCTTTACTCCAAGTAAATGTCATATGATTTAATTAGGAGAAAACTGTTGTAATAAACCATTTTTACTGCTGGTAGATAAAGCCCTGAAAGTATGCCTGGTTTTAGTTCTTTCGGGTTCTTTTAATTTGCTTAACTAGTGCATCATAGCCAGTCTCTGGAAAGATTCACTTAGGATCATGGAATCATAGAATATCTCAGGTTGGAAGGGACCCATAAGGATCATTGAGTGCAACTCCCGCCTCCTTTAGTTTTACATAAAACTAAACTATATGACTAAGAGCATTGCCCAGACACTCCTTGAACTCTGCCAGGCTTGGTGCCATAACTAGTTCCGCTGGGGAGCCTATTCCAGTGACCCACCACCCTCTCAGTGAAGAAACTTTTCCTAATGTCCAATCTAAGCTTCCCCTGATGCAGCTTCATTCCATTTCCTCCCATCCTATCACTGGTCACCAGAGAGAGGAGATCAGCACCTCCTCTTCTGCTGCCCGCCTTGAGGAAGTTGTAGACTGCCATGAGGTCACCCCTCAGCCTTCTCCAAGCTGAACAAGCCAAGTGACCTCAGCTGCTCCTCATAAGCCTTACCCTCCAGGCCTTTCACCACCTTGCTTGCCCTCTGGACTCCCTCTAATTGTTTGATGTACTTCTTATATAGAGGCACCCAAAACTGCACACAGTACTCAAGGTGGGGCTGCACCAGTGCAGTGCCGAGTGGGACAATCATCTCCCTCAACCGGCTAGCGATGCTGTGCTTGATGTACCCCACCACGTGTTTGGCCCTTGTGGCTGCCAGGGCACACTGTTGACTCAGGTTCAACTTGCCATCAACCCTAGATCTCTTTCCACGGGGCTGCTTTCCAGCTTCTCATCCCCCAATTTGTATGTGTAACCAGGATTACCCTATCCCAGGTGCAGAATCCGGCACTTGATCTTGTTAAATTTCATAAGGTTTGTAATTGCCCAGCTCTTGAGTCTATCCAGATCTCTCTGTAAGGCCCTCTACCCTTGAGGCCTTAAAGAATACTGAAATACCCTTAAAGAATACTAATTACAAACTTTTTCTGAAAGTAAGCAAGCAGTATCTCAAGAACCGAGTATGTGTTTCCTGCTTCTCTACTTCCACCCAGTCCAATAAAGCAGATGTTTAGGACTTCAAATCTAAAACTACATTTTCACTTGATTCTTTAAAATAAGGAAAATTCCAAAGAGGCCAGAAGCAATAGCACTTGCACACTATCAGAGAAGCAAAAAGAATAATTCCTACAAAATCATCTTCAACCTCTGTTTCATCAAAACGTTAGAAATGGAAGAGCCAACCCATTTCATATATTGGCTAAGGCTTAGAAAGGTTTTAAGTATTGCATATACAGCTTAGAGGGATTCAGTCAAGACACCAGATTAATTTTGCCATATTTTACATCTTGCGATTTCTGTGGGCACTAGTACAAACACTATGTCATAATGAAAAACTTCCTTTCTCATCCAAAAATTCAAAGTAACTAAGCTAATGTGAGTAAAATAAGACCTATCCCAGATCTTTAATTTAACTCAAACCTTTTCAGAATTTAAGAAGTCTAGCTAGCTGTTAAGGAAAAGAAGGCAGTTTGGAAAGATTAAGACCATGTGAAGGATACTCTTATAGAATTCTTATAGAATTCAAGCCCAATTTAAAATAAAGTACTGAAAATAATCGTATCTATCCTCATGCCTCTCTGGTTAATTTAAGAGCTCATGATGAAGAAATCTTTTTGCTCATGAGATTGGCAGCCAGACTCTTTCGTCAAGCCTCTGTAGGACCAGAGTAAGCTCTACCAAAGTGAATGCGCCTCTGGAATTGAGATGTGTTCTGCATTAGTGATTGAGGCACATGATTTTGGATATGGCGTAAAAAGGATATTCACTCACTAAGTATTAATTTTCTGGAAACTACAATAAGAAGGTGAAGGCAAAGCTAAAATGATTGCTTCATGCTTTTGAGGTGCCCATCTCTCATTTCTAGTGCAAGTGACTGTTTCCTCTGAATTGCTTCCAACACCTTACATGACTGTCTCTTTTGTGGATAAGAGAATTCTGTGACAGGGCTGCTACCATTATCAGTGCCACACTTACTAAAATAAACTGTCTTGTAAGTAAAATAGCACAATTATCTTCCAAATTGACTTAGAAATGTTACTGATCAAAACAAATTTTATTGTAGCTTCAAACCAGAACAAAATTCACACTGGAATTACCTGCCATGATTTTGTTTCTGAGCTATAAATATACATACCAAATGAAAGCACACTGCAAAAGACATTAAGCGGCCATATTTTTATTGCTGGCTGAAATTAATATCCTCTCTTTGCTCCTTAAAAATAATTCGAATAAGATATGTATTTAAGAGACTCCAATAAGCATAGAGTTTTTTGGGTTTTTTTCTGAAAGAAGAGAACGATCTGCTACTTACATAGCATCCAGATTTGTCCCATTAAAAGCATGGCCTTGAATGCTGGTAAAACCATTATTGTAGAGTTTGCTGCAAGCAAAAAAAATAAATTAGTGTATTTTGTGTTGCTTCAATACCTGAATACCTAACATATTATGTATAAATCTTCTGGGCAACTGCACATTTATGGATGAGTTGAGTTAATTTTAATCTCTTGAAGAAACAGCAATTATAGTGCAAGGTCAAACAAATGCCTAGCAGCATTCTTGAGTGTAGCTGAATCAAGAATACCGTGTGGCAGGTGTGCCATCTCTTACTTCTTTTTATAGCAAAAAGGGAACTAGACTAAAACACTTTGCTAAAACTTTCCCACCCTCAAACTAAAAAAAAGGAAACAAAATTCTGCTAGGACTGATTAAGGAAGGCTGAACGAACTAATACCTAGCAGAATAGGTATGATTATACTATCAGGCCTGCCTGAATTTTTAGAATTCTTTCTTTTGCTCCCTTAGAGCAAAAGGATTTTTTTTAAGAATTTGTTTATAATTTATTCTTTTGCATTCTAGTGCTCTTCCCCCTAGTTCAGGTCATAACTCATTATAATCATTTTCACTCCCCTCAGCATTTTCTTGTGGCTCACATTGAGTATGACTTGCATAACTGAACTTTATTTAATATTTTTTCTTCAAATATGACTCTTCTTACATTTGCCACCCATTAATTTTCACAGTATGTGCCACTTAGGGTGCAAAAAGTTAGACTCGGTTCTAACCATGCTGTAGCTTTAAAGGAGAACCCTGCAAACTTTTCCTTTTGGTTTTCTCCACTCACTGGCATTAGAGTCATACAAAAGTAAAACCACTTTGGTAAGCCAGTTTAAGGTAAAGTAGCAGACCTGATTCAGTTCACTGTCAAAGTAAAGTATTTATGCAAACTAGATTATGGATATTACCTGTCTGTGGTGTTTCTCTGTTACAAACTGCTAGAGAGTAGGAGAGGGATATTTTTTTTAAAAAAACATTTTACCATATGTTTGAAAGAGGTGATTGCCTTGTGACTTAAACTGGAAGAACTTACAGAGTAAGAGATTCATTACAAAGCCCGTGGAAAGCATTTGCAGGCACTGAAGTCATGAAAGGATTGTCTGCAATTTCACTGAAAAAGGAGACAAAACATCACAATCAAACATCTGCCCAACAGAGCTTCTCCAGAACAGGGTTTTTTTTTATTAATTGTTCTCTGCCTTGATAATAAATAGAAGTGTAGAATAACTTTTTAGTTATGTCTTAGACCAGAAGTTACACATGGGATGATTAAGGATTGAGCATGTTCCAGCCTCCAGGAAGTGAGCCTGTGAAGAAGATGGGTTTTATAGTCCTCGTGAGGTGTGTCGGCCTGTGTGATTATAGTGGTTAAGTTCAGGACAGAGGCATCAGAACTGCATCTAGCACAAGTGAAATAGCTTATTACGTGATCTAACCTAATGATTCTTCTCAACTCTTCTCCAAATGAGTGTTTCACTATCTGTCATTTCTTAAATACTTCTTTACTCCCACTCTGCAGTCTTAATAAATACTTTGTATCTTCAGACCAAAACATTATAAACTGGAGAAAGGAGAGAGGAAAAAGCTGCTAGAAACAAAGGCCAGAACAAAGCGTCTGATTGTCGTTCTTTTGCTTTTTTGTGAATCACATTAGAGTCTGGAAACCAAAATATTCTGCAAATTTTTCTTTTCTTCAACTTGTGGATTAGGTGTGGTCTAGTAAGGCCAGACCGTAACATCCATGGGCAAGAAGTCCTAAAAATTGCCTATGTGACAGGAATAATTTTATTCCTTTTCTGTGCTATATACTTGCATATATATGTGCTAACACTGAACTGTATTACAACCATTTTCATTCCAAGTCGTTTTCACCGATAGATGGTTTCCACCACAAGTTATTCCAGTTTGACAATTTTCAGATTGGTTCACTTTTCTAAACATATGTTTACTTGTAAGTTGCTTGACCTCAAAGACCAATAGTGATATAATGAATGCTTTTTCCCCTGCTATACCTTATTCATCATTTAAAAACCAATTATTCTTCAAGAGCAGATTTTTTTCTTGATGAAAGAAACAAAAAGGTTATCTTTCATTGAATGCCAACATTTAGAAATACCTCCCTTGAAACTGCAGGTCTACTCTTTAAAAAGTCATTAGCATGTTTATTTTTTGTTAGTGATCTTTATCAAAAATTTTCAAGGCAAAAGTAAAATAATGTTTTGCTGTCTGCCACTTAGAAAATCACTGAGTTAGTTGGAAGCAAGGACACAGATTGTTGTATAAACTGCTTCTCTTTCATCTAGCTGATTTAATTCTTGTTTCTCTCTACTTAGTAAGTGTAGTGTTCAATTTACAATCTAGTAGAGCTTAATTTAAGCTAAAGCCCTTGTGATCTTTGAGGGACTCCCTAACAGCTCTTAAGGTGTAGGTGTATCCCCCTCAGAGCTCTGGCTAACTCAGGTTTCAATCTTGGAGGCCTACAGCCAAAGCAAACATAGCAGCTCCAGGTTATGGAGCATGAGTTAGCACAAAGCTTACCTCTAGTCTCAGAAGATCCTTGAGAGGGAAGATCTCATTGCTCACTACAGGTCTAGACTCTTTAGCAAAACAACTAGCATTTCTACATTGCTGTGAGTTTCGTCTTGCCAATGGCAGAACATGAATGCAGTGGGGACTGACCATTCTTGACTAAGAACGCCCCTTAGCAGCACTGAAACAAAGCCTGCGGTAGACCATCAATCCTGTCTTTGCAAGTCACCTTCTAGCACAATAATTCCCATTTTTAATAGCCTTTTACCTACCCCATCCAGCGGTCAAGCTTCTTCCCACTGAACACTGCTACAATATAAGATTGTTAACTCCTCTGTAGGACTAAGTAGTGACCAAGATACTTTTACCTTGAGTCAGCCTGCAAGTCTTCATCTAAGCTGCTCTTTTTCCTTGGCTTGATTACAACCCAGAATTTGAACTTAAATTGCAGGTTAGGGCACAAAGACGAATGTCATCTTTGCTTTCTGAATACCAAGAAAGACCTAGTTTTTTTACAGCAGAGCTATTTGTTTCTGAAATACCTTTAAGGTATTTCTCCATGAAATTGTTCTGCAATTTGCTTCAAATCATATTTAAAAAAAAAGAAGGGGGAGGGGGTGTCTTTAAACCAGTTAAAGAAAATGGGTTTTAAGGTGTGAGAAAGGAAAAAGGTCCTAGTGTTATGTAGGAGTGCCTCATGTGAACAAACCCAACTAAATTAGCAAAGCTTGCTAGTAGGAAAACTCTTTCCAGAGGAGGACTTTAATGAGAGACGGCTTCACCTAGAAAGTCCAGCTTAAAAGTAGGCAACTGTCAGTCCTGGTGCTTCGGTCCTTCAGTGGGACTATAGACTTGTACTTGAAATGTAAGTCTACAAGTAAGGTTGGGCAAGGGCATTTAGGCAAAATCTGTGTTCATAGAAGCTTATGCTGTCAATCTAAAAGAGCATGCATCTCATTCAACCACTGTGAAAAAAGTGCGACTGAGAGAAGGGAGACGAGTAGTCCTCTTTCTTAAAGACATACTGTGCCAGCCTGAGCTGACCTCACTACTAAGGCTGTCATGAAACCAAGGTGCTACTGGTCTAGTAACTTAAAAGCCCTACCTTATTTCTCAGCTTTGGCGATTTGCTTTTTAAGCTCCTTTTCTGTTACCTTTATTAAAACTTTAAATGTACGAAGCAACATATTTTGGATAAAATAAGTCTTCACCGAAATCTTCCTGAAAATGTGAGTTTAGCCAACACTGAGCTTTTTCAAGGTGTAATAATAAACAATTGCTCTCAAGATTGTCCAGTTCTCCTGCTCTTACGTCTTCTGTGCTCAGGGTGGGGTCAGAAGAAAGAAGGCAGATAGCCAACGGAGGTTATGATTCAACAATATAGGAGCTCAACAAAGAATATTATCAGAAAATGTGCAATATGAGCTCACCGTGCCAGCACAAATTTGTTAGAAGAATGTTGACAGGATGACTTCATGTTAGCAAGCTGTATGTCAGATCAGGTCCTGTGTGTCACACTATTCTGACTTCAGGCTAATTCAGGTATTGCACAGCCATTACAAAAACAAAACAAAAAAGCAAAAGGCATAGAGGTTGTGTATCATGTGCTTTGGCTAATTCAAGAGAAATGCACTTGTGTGTCCATGTCCAGGTCAAATGTATAGTGCTAGGTGACCTGGCATTTTGCAGATTTCATACTAACGATCATCAGAATATAGATTGAGGAAAAGTGCTTTGTCAGACTTCTTATTTGGTATTTTTCTCCAGAACAGAAACCTTCACTATAGGTTTTCTTGGGATCTGAGGATAGCAGCATTCTAACCAGCTGTGAGGACAGCAGTATTCTAACCAGCTGTGAGGACAGATACGTACAGTAAAAAGTTCACATCAGATGAGTAGATTTTGTTGAGGTCTGGAAATACCTTGAGTCCGGTATTAAAAATGCCGCTGAAAGAGAGAAGAAACAGAAAGAATTACATATACTGGATGACTGAACAGCAACAAACAATGTATTTAAAAGATTCAGCAGTACAGGACAATTATTTCATCCTCTCTAGTATCAATCAATTCATTTATAGTCAACTGTCCAAAATATAAGGATGCAAGAACAATTTAATATGAGATTTATAATAAAATATAGAATCTAAAAAACGGGAACACAGAATAATAAGATGGCTAAGCAGATCTGCAGAGGGAAGTAGCCTGTGAGGTGGATAGGGAGAAAAAAAATTATAACTCTGGATTCACTTGAGACATTAAGGCTGCTTCAGAAAACAGTCTGGACCCCCAAATCCTCTATCTTTCATTGAAGCTAAGAGCTGTTCAAATAGCTCTAAAAAGGGAAAAGGTCTTCAAAGGTGAGTATAGTTAATGCCCCTTATTTCTGAACTTCCCTAGAGTGGAAATAACTTAAGAAAATGTAGTTCTCAATTTTTAAAACTATTCTCCTGAAATGAAGTTGTTTTGATGACTTTCTTTTTATTGCTTTCAGAGCTATAGGAAAAATCTGGAAAAATTTTTCCCCCATCTCTGCTACCCCCACCACACACACACAGAGCCCTGTCTCGAGTCTTCCAAACATTACACAAAATCACAGAAGTTATTCTCTTTCTCATCTCTCTTTTCTATGCTATAATTTTAGAATTTCATGGTTTGGTTGCTCTGTGCTGCTCTTTAGAAACTTCGTCAGAATACAGAGAATTCTTCAGGATTTCTTTCTGTCATAGAGGTCATATGAAATCTGGTGCCTATAGATGGGCTCGTCACATTTAGCTAACAGGTGTGTTTTAAAACCCTGTGTAAATATCTAGAAAATATAAAAGATGTATATATTTCTCTTCTGTCCCTTCTTCCTACCATTCCCTACAAAAATATAATAAGAAGTAAGATAGGTGTGGAATTTTGCCAGGGAAATATTAGTGTATTCCAGACATTTAATGGATAAGAAGAATGGCAAAATTACTGATGAATTTGTGAACATGTTTTCCTTTCTCACAAAAGTAGTTGAAGTTCCAACCCCTACCCTATCTGGATTTCTGTCATTAAAATAAAGCAACAGGGAAAAACATTGCAATCAGTTCGAAAATGAAATGCAAAGAAACAAAACTGCTATAGTGTAAAGAGTCATCTGTGGGGTTTAAGTGCCAACTTGGTAGAGGTGCTAAATACTTACAGGTATTTTAAAAGTGGGAGGTTCTTAAAGGCGTCTGGATCTATGTAATCCAAGTTTCTAAGATTTCGAATTTCACTGTAAAAAAGGGAGGAACATTACCACATTGATCATTAATATTTAATTATTTATCATAACAGAAATCAGCAATGTTCAAAGGAAATTTCAGGGACCTAATTTCTGCAATGAGCTTTTGTACTAGCCAGCACTAGCTCAAGACCACTATGCATTCTGAGCAATCTTACAATGATGAATTATCGTCTGGATAAATGCCGTCCTGGAGACTGGCTAGTTTAAGCAAGGGGGGAAGAAGCACCTGAGATTTGATAATAGATGCTTTGTCTGCATGGTCCTAAAATCAAAGCAATAGCCTATGGTAATGGCTATTAATTTGAACATGGTGAGAGTTTTGTGTCTGCAAAGTTGAGTAAAAAGAAGAAAAGTTGAGCAAAACTTTCTGTATTGATGTATAATAATCCTATCAATTTACAACCATCTATTTAGCCTATAATTTTGTGTCTTATTTTTCTGGTTACTTCTTTCACGTCTCTAACAGTATTTTGTATTATTTTTCCTGTGTCTTTTGCAGAACTTATCAGTGGATCCAAAAGGTGGTTGAGGACACTTAAGTTAACTCCATTCTGAGGATAGTGTATTTCTTTGCTTTATACTGATACAAAATGTAACATAGACTTCACTCCTTCTATCTTCTGTCCCGGTTATGTTTCTAAATACTTCTACCCAGGTGACAGCTTGGTCTGCAGATGGCATTTTAGACTGCATATGTTGAAGACTTAGCCTGACATTGATTATGGCTATGGCCATGCTGGGTGCTTTCTGTAGATGTGTTGGTGGGGCTGCTGCCCTGCCAGCCATCATGAGCATTGCCTGGCATCATGACTCTTCCTTATCATTTCTGAAATGTTTGTCTCTGCCCTTAATGCAATTTTCCTCAATCTTTCTCATTCCTCTTTTTTTCAGTAGATTTTTTTTCTTTTTTATCTGTAACGACGGTCAGCAGGCTGGCTGCACCAATCAAACTGACAAAATTTCCTCTCTAGACTCAATAGACCTACCAAATTTTCATCTTTTATGAAAAAAACCCACCCATACCCAGCCCCATCACATGCACTCTTTTCCTTTCCTGTCTCCAGAAGTGGATAACCATTTTTGCACATTTGCTTCTATTCTTTACCTTACACCAGCTCTGGACACTGGTCTTATGACTCTCCTGGAACAACACTTAGCCTTTCTTAATATGGAAACCATATAGAACGAACGGTGTCAGTCTTCCTCCTGAGACCAGCTGTGGAGCAGTGGGTTGAGGGAAGCACTTCTTGCTACTTGTATAGAGAAATTTGATGAAGGTGACAGGTATAGATGTCATGGTGGTGCAGGTTGTGTGGGTGACGTTCTGGTCTTCAATTAGTCCAGAAAGTAGTGCTACTGGGCAGAAACCAGTAGTATTTAATTTACCATGCCTTAACAGTGCCAAGTAACCTACACAGTACAGGTATGCCACAGGAATAATTTTTACAGGATAAAATCAACCCAGCCAAGTTGTCTGAGAAATAAAAGTGGGAAAAGAGACATAAGACAGTAGATAAATCAGTATGTAGACACAGGTACTTCAGGCTTCAGCCTCTCTATATACAGTTGTACTGGCAAAACAGTACTGCTCCACCTTTCAAGTCTTCAGTTTTTACTCTGTTTATTCCAACATTGCAGCGAGACAAGGATTTACCTTTTACTTGTGTGTTAAACTGATGTAATTAATAGCTATACTACTGCTATTACAATGCTGTATTCAAATATTTTCTTCGTGTCTGCTAGCCACTTTGAACAGTACTGTTTCTGTATTTAAAAGAAATCTCAGTGTCAGTCTCTTGTCTCTCTCAAATTATTTTATTAGTTATGTAGCTATCACACTCCCAACAGTGGAATTTGCTCCATAAACTTTAACTGACATGTTTTTTTCCATCACTGACTACATTTAAAATGCTGGAGTCATGAGCTTCCTGGCCAGATACTCCTTTGTTGTGGACCAAACATATTCCAGGGAAAGACAGTCTTCAGATCAACCTTCCGCCTGGAAATGGATAATGTATTGGAGTACCATAGAGTCATCAGGTTTTGGCTTGTTGCTATTCATAGTATTCTGCGTAAATGATTTGGATGAGCATACTGAAAATAAGTATTCAAAATCTGCAGATGGTACTAAAATTGGAAGCACAAAATAATGCAATGAGATTCAATCAGATTTTGATATATTAAGTAACTGGGCCATGAGAGGACATGCTGTTTAACAAAGGCAAATGAAAAACTAATTAATCTGGGAATAAAAGATTTAAAACTGCCAGATGAGACAGCTGGCGCAGTGGTCAGAGAAAAGCTTAAATAATGTGAGTGAGGAAATCAGTATGATTCATTTGAGCGCTGGGGAAAGGTTTATATCCCTGCTCTTCAATTTCCTTGAATTGGTAATGCTGGAATTAGGAAAGAAGTATGCTTTAATATATACTGTATTTATATTTGCCTTTCATCCTACACTTTCTATTACAGAGGTTTCTTAAAGCCCAAAAGGAAGAAAAGGACCCATTGTGGTAGGCATTACAGAAATTAACTACAGACAGCCTGTTGCTTAGAAGTCTCTAGTCAAAATAGATGAAAAAGAGGATGAGAGAGGTATAAAAAGGTAAAAGGTGATTTGACCAAAGTGAATGCTATGCTTAAGAAAAAAATCAGGAGAAAAATCCAATTTTCCTTACTTCTAGTCCAGTCAAACATGCCTCTTGCACTTGACTGGCTAAATATGTGGCCTCTCATTTCATATGCATGAAAAAGAGAAAGATCTTCAAATTCAGTTCCATTCATGAAGTGTGCTACTGTCCTTGTTTGCGCACTCA
This sequence comes from Burhinus oedicnemus, assembly GCA_008921705.1. Classification (NCBI taxonomy): domain Eukaryota; kingdom Metazoa; phylum Chordata; class Aves; order Charadriiformes; family Burhinidae; genus Burhinus; species Burhinus oedicnemus. The sequence continues at coordinate 1,016,398 of VFFE01007246.1, forward strand.
AACATCATTAATCTCAGAGTACTGGAAAGAATCCCCCCCTAAAATCACAAATTTGAAGGATATCTATAGCTTCATTAGTATGGAGCCTATGAAGTTAAGCCCATAAGGAGAAAAGATATTTGAATAGTTCTGATCTCATCAGTTAACAGGATAATGATACACAAACTGGAATTCACAATTTCTTTTACATTAATCAGTCATGACTAATATAATCAAAGGTGTCTAAATATTATATGATAGTAATTTTCAAATCGTAGTCAAACGACTGCTGTGTTGTAAAAGAAAAGAAGTAAAGAAGTTCCTCCTCATGTTTAGATGGAACTTCCTGTGTTCAAGTTTGTGCCCATTACTTCTTGTCCTAAAAAAATACTTAAAGCAGTTAAAAAACTTTAACACGTCAAGAACAGGTGTGCAGAGAAAGTCACTTGATGATACAAAGTCCTGTGTCAAGACTTACAAGTAACTATGAACATATGTTCAGTTACAAAGATATAAATATTTAGCTCCAAATCCAAATGAATCTAAAAATGGAACTAATAATGAGAACTATTCAAATATTAGTCTAATTAATTAATTAATGAGACATAAGTTCACCAGATATTTACATATTTACATATTTAAGTGGCTTCTAAATTTCATTTTCCAGACATGTCTTTCATACCTGCCTTGCAATATTGACACATCCTTGGGTTTGTTCAAGACCAGAATCCAGAAACTGCAAATCTGGCCATAGGGTCTCAATATAATCACGTTATGGTGAGATACCTACAAAGACTAAGGATATCCAGGTCAGCAGTTCTGAAATGTTTTAAATCAGCCCTTTTTTTTTTCTTGTAATAACTTGGGACCCCTCTCTACCTTCTCAGACTGACTTTGCCTATAGCTTACTTGGCTCCTTTCACTTGTATGCATACTTCCATGTTTCATCCTCGCCCTACAGCCAAACAATCCATGCTGTTTCATCCGCATGCACCTGTCAAGCCTTTGCAGTGCTAGCACCAGAAAACTGGTTTGGGCTCCTGACAGTCTATTCCCTACCTCCAGCCTGCAGTTTTTAGCAAGATTTTTCTGCACAGCACTTATCCCAGTGCCCTGAAATTCACTGCAGGTATACAGCAGTCCCCCCCAAATCTCTTCAGTCTCCCTCTCCAGTTGCTTCTCAGATATTTCTATCAAGTCACCTCTCCTTTCTGCAGCGCTGTATCCCACGACCTGGCTCCACGAGCTGTCCAAGAAAAGTGCAGCCCTGGCCCAGAGGCTGGCGGAGTTGCCCCAGCCCTTGGCTCCAGCTCACCACAGCTCACTGCAGGGATGGAGAGCGGCTCCCCACCAGCTCTCCAAATGACGTCGCATATACGAGGCAAGGCACTTGAACCATAACCTTTGGCCCTGTTCCCAAATGCTAAGAGGGCTTTTCATGTGGTTGTATAAGAGGAGAGATCTTTTGAAGTGAAGAGGAGAAGGGAGTAGGGAGAGATCAGAGGAGAGTCAGCAGAGACACAGAGAAGATGAAAAGAAAGGGTGAATTTTTATGGGATTCCTGTCTCAGGAATGTTTTCCTTAGAAACAATGACCCAAGCTTTTTATTTAGTGTAATGCTATCAAGCTGCAGCTCTACTAGTAAGACAACTACACAGAGACATTAACTGCTAATTAGACATTTTCACAACTATACCTAGAAAAAATAAATACTTATGCCATTGTATGGGAGAGGTAGCTCTGAATTTGTAAATGTTAAGTTTGTCTTGGAGACATACTTTAAAAAGGTAAAGACAAAAAGAACAAACAAGAAACCATTGTGAGAGCAATTTAACAAAATTGAGGAAAAAAACCTCCACAAAGTCTTGGCCCTCATCTTCATAGAGTGGAATTTTGCCATTAATCACAACCAAAATGAGACCTGGTCCATTAAAATACAGCATGTGATCAGTATCCTTAGTTTGCAGAAGTTGCTCAGCACTTTACAGGCACAGGTTCATAAAAATATGACCTATGCTTAAAGAGCACTGAGGTCTGGAAGGAACAGAAAGTCAGGACAGAGGCACATGAACTGAATAAGGACCAGGAAAATGGAGCGCTGAAGATCAAAGCTGAAGCACGCTAACAGGCTTGGCAGGCCGGAATGATGACGAACACAGGATACCTGTCCACATGACACTTCATTAAGCCAAAGCAATTAGTTCCTCCCTTCCACAAGCACAAAATTTTCTCCTAAGAAGTTCTTATGTTTAAAAACAAATGTTTTTAAAATGAAACTGTGTGTATAAGTTTAAATTAGGGTAAAAAGATTAATTACATAAACTGCACTTTATGAAAAGTCCATGAAAAACAACCTGTGAAAATAAAACTCCGTGAAATGACTTCTTTTCAAAACTGTTAGAGTAACTTCAACCTCAACCTCCTTTAAAATACCCTATGATAATCTTTACCCAGTATTATTTTAGCGATAATACTTTGAAAATACTATGCAAGTGGAGAACATTAAACAAATGCATAGCACAACATATACATTTATCCCTGAATAATCTTGTTCTTTGGAAAGCAAATCAAACCCAAGAATGATAAGTGTTAACAAACCAGAGGAGTTATGGAAGTAATTCAGAAAAACTGTCAAATTTAAAAATTCTTTTCTTTTACAGCTGATATGCAACTGCATAATTTGCCAGATGCCTGGCTATTCCCTAATTAAATAATCACGGAATCATGGAATTTTCAGAGTTGGAAGGGACCTCTAGAGATTATCTAGTCCAACTCCCCTGCTGATGCAGGAATGCCTAGAGCACATTACTCAGGACTGCAGCCAGGCGGGTCTTGAAAATCTCCAGAGAAGGGCACTCCACAACCTCCCTGGGCAGCCTGTTCCACTGCTCTGTCACACTCACCATAAAGAAGTTTTTTTCTTAGGTTTGAATGGAACTTGCTATGTTCCAACTTGTGCCCGTTGCCCCTCGTCCTGTCACTGGGAACCACTGAAATGAATCTGCCTCCATCCTCCTTCAACCCACCCTTTAGATACTTAGAAGCAAGAATAAGGTCTCCCCTCAGCCTTCTCTTCTCCAGGCTAAAGAGTCCCAGCTCTCTCAGCCTTTCCTCATGAGGGAGGTGCTCCAATCCCCCAGTCACCTTTGTTGCCCTGTGCTGGACTCTCTCCAGCAGTTCCCTGTCCCGCTTGAGCTGGGGAGCCCAGAACTGGACACAGTGTTCCAGTTGTGGCCTCACCAGTGCCGAGTGGAGGGGGAGAATGACCTCCCTCGACCTACTGGCCACACTCTTCCCTATGCAGCCCAGGATTCCATTGGCCTTCCTGGCGACCAGGGCACATTGCTGGCTCATGGATAATTTACTCTCTACCAGGACCCCCAGATCCTTCTCCTCAGAACTGCTTTGCAGCAAGTCCACCCCTAACCTATAGTGGTGCCTAGCATTCTTCCTCCCCAGGTGCAGGACCCTACACTTGCTCTTGTTGAACCTCATTAGGTT
>VFFE01007246.1:1019897-1099942 GCA_008921705.1 Burhinus oedicnemus
CCATGAAAAACAACCTGTGAAAATAAAACTCCGTGAAATGACTTCTTTTCAAAACTGTTAGAGTAACTTCAACCTCAACCTCCTTTAAAATACCCTATGATAATCTTTACCCAGTATTATTTTAGCAATAATACTTTGAAAATACTATGCAAGTGGAGAACATTAAACAAATGCATAGCACAACATATACATTTATCCCTGAATAATCTTGTTCTTTGGAAAGCAAATCAAACCCAAGAATGATAAGTGTTAACAAACCAGAGGAGTTATGGAAGTAATTCAGAAAAACTGTCAAATTTAAAAATTGTTTTCTTTTACAGCTGATATGCAACTGCATAATTTGCCAGATGCCTGGATATTCCCTAATTAAATAATCACGGAATCATGGAATTTTCAGAGTTGGAAGGGACCTCTAGAGATCATCTAGTCCAACACAGGAATGCCTAGAGCACATTACTCAGGACTGCAGCCAGGCAGGTCTTGAAAATCTCCAGAGAAGGGCACTCCACAACCTCCCTGGGCAGCCTGTTCCACTGCTCTGTCACACTCACCATAAAGAAGTTTTTTCTTAGGTTTGAATGGAACTTGCTGTGTTCCAACTTGTGCCCGTTGCCCCTCGTCCTGTCACTGGGAACCACTGAAATGAATCTGCCTCCATCCTCCTTCAACCCACCCTTTAGATACTTAGAAGCAAGAATAAGGTCTCCCCTCAGCCTTCTCTTCTCCAGGCTAAAGAGTCCCAGCTCTCTCAGCCTTTCCTCATAAGGGAGGTGCTCCAATCTCCCAATCACCTTTGTTGCCCTACGCTGGACTCTCTCCAGCAGTTCCCTGTCCCGCTTGAGCTGGGGAGCCCAGAACTGGACACAGTGTTCCAGTTGTGGCCTCACCAGTGCCGAGTGGAGGGGGAGAATGACCTCCCTCGACCTACTGGCCACACTCTTCCCTATGCAGCCCAGGATTCCATTGGCCTTCCTGGCGACCAGGGCACATTGCTGGCTCATGGATAATTTACTCTCTACCAGGACCCCCAGATCCTTCTCCTCAGAACTGCTTTGCAGCAAGTCCACCCCTAACCTATAGTGGTGCCTAACACCAATACTTGTGCTTTACTTACAAACAGGTTTTAAAAACCTGGTAAGTGCTTTTGAGTGGTAGAGGCAGCCCTTCTTCATGGGCTATCTGCAAAGATTTTGGGTTTGTCTATAGCTTTTGTGAGTAGAGTTCTGGTGTCTTGCCCTGGGTAGTATTTTTGGCTCTTGTGCAGAAAAAAATAAAATATATCTTGTATGTCTGTGTAGAGGTTTTTTTTTGGTAGTGTCTTTTGAGAAATATAAAGGGTCGCATATTACCATAACCCTTGTAGAGCAGACAAGGAAACATCCTCCCCACGCTGCCCTCCCCACAGCCTGTGCTGTAGGTGACGTGAGTGTAGGTGTCCACGAGCTCTGCTGAATCCTGCCTGGGCCTGCAACTTTCTGGTCATGGACAGCACATCCAGGCCTGGGATCTGGCATGCTGTGGTAATGCAACGATTTTGGACCTTGCTGGCGTGCTCTGGCCTGACTTCAGGGGAGCCATGACAAGGCTTATGGCAAGGGCCATTGGCTGACTTCCCAGGCAGGAATATAAACATGTGTTGGGGGTGGTTAGAGACTGGAAGAGGGCAAGAGGCTTCTATCCATAGTCCTCACCAACCATTTAGGTAGTAGAAAGTAATGTAAATTAGGCAGTGAGACAGAGCACATCACACGAATGAGTGCCTTGGGAGGCACTGGCAAGACCAGAGCTCCAGCCACCACTCATTCAAACTAGTCACACGTTTAAAAGTGTGCATTTTGTGGAAGAGTTCTTTATACTCAAAGTCTTATGTTACATTACCCTTTGAAGGCGATCAGTTTTGTGTTACGAGTTAAGATCCTGAGGGAGACTTTTCTAGTCCATTCTCCACTTTGAATCTAATACAGAAACAATTGAAAACAGCTATCTAGCCAGGTAGCTCCTTTTCCCTCAAGCCGTCCTCAAGAAGCCTTTATATCCGCATAATTTAAAACAGTCAAGACACTACACTGCATATTGCATGGAAGAATTCTGCAATGAAATTTGATGGCCCAAGAGCTTTTTATCTTTAACTCCTAATAAGGTGAACCACAAAATAAGTACCACATGAGGAATCTGTAGTGCATAGTGCCAAATGCTTTATTCATTGCTTATAAAATGTGCTGCCAGTAAATGTTCATTAAATGTTCGTTTGTGTTAAACAAGAAATCCTAAAGACACAACAACTGTGAAAGAGGAAGAGAGAACATGAAGACAACAGGCCTGGAAAAACCATGAACAGAAGAAGGAATGGCATTATAATCAAAGGTAAGTATTGTTATCACACCAAAACCTTCCTGTGAAACTCTCTCAGGAATATTACAGGAGCATGTTATTGAACTGAACTAGGTCTCAGGATCCTGGACTCTCCTTAGAGGAGGCACTTCCACTTTCTGGCATTAGTTCCTCTCTATCTATAGTAACAGTAATGATATTATCATCTCCTTTATTTTTATTAACTTTTCTGTTTCACGCTGTGTAAAGTAAAAGGAAAAAAATTATAGAAAATAGAACAGTGTTAAGAGATCATCTAGTTCAATCTCTTTCTCTGAGTGAAGATTAAATAGACCTATGGAGTTTCTGATTACACAACCTTAAAGGCCTCCAGTGATAGGGACACTCTCCCCAGGAAAACAATTCTAGTGTTTACTTATGCCAGCCGTATGAAAACATTTCCTAGAGTCTAACATGAATCTTGCCTAATCTAATTCAAGTTTATTATTACTTTTGCTTTGTCAAACATCAGTGTGGAAAATAGGTTGTAGTTTTCACCCCTTGCAACAGTCTTAAAAGATACATCTGCCTCTGGCATGTTTTCTTTCTGGGCACAAAAGTCTTTATGACATTTTCCAGGTCCATGATAACCAACAGTGCTCTCCCATGGAACCTCTGCAAATACAAATCTTCTCTGAAATATGCCAAACTGCAGGTCCTCTGAGCTTTGTGACACTGGCACACTTTCCATTCCTTCATTTGGATCAGTAATGGAAACATGGAAGAGTACCAGATGCAGGATGGATCCTATGAAGGTCTGTTCAATACATTACCTTCTCCTTTTGACAGGGTACCGCTGAATGACAGGAACTCCCTGGATGCAGGTATCCTACCACTTTTGTAACTGCCCTCATGCATCATTTGGTGACAACTGGTCAGAACAAAATGTATAAAAACACTTCCCAGAAGCCTTTGTCCATAACATTCCTGTTCCATTTAATAACCAGATAAACACTTCATTTTACTTCCAGAATGATTACCTATTACTCTTCATGTCTCCAGCCAGTGCCATTTTGCTCTGTGCTTTGGCGCTTCTGATTTTATTTCTGGTGCTTATATTACAGTTTTACACTTACCTCCAGTACTTTGACAGAAGTAATTCTTAGTTACCAGTTTATTTCAACTTGCCATCAAGCTCATAATGTAGTCCCACATATTTTTCACTACACTTTCTTACACTTCTGTTGGAGGATACAGAAGAGCAAGGGAACCGAAAAGATGTAGGGAAAGAAAGCACAAATCAGAAAAGAGACTGACTCCACATTACGGAGAAAGGAAATGAGAAAAGGAATATTTAGCTACGAAGGCGACAAGAACGACAACTCAACATCCACATGTATGTTATCTCCACACATCCCCAAATTTATTTTATTACTGTATTCATTGATTTAATTACAGTACTTACATATGAGTGACTTTACTTAAACTGTTGAAGGAATGGGCCTCCAGACTCTGAAGTGTTTCATCAATGGAGATGTAGCTAAACACAAGCAAACAGAAAAAGAAACAAGTCTCAGACCTTGGCAAGCCATGGCTCGTGCCCATCATGCCACTTTATTTTTCCTCTCATTCTTTTTCTCATCCAACTGCCATGACACTGCCAGACACACAGACTGTGTCTGAGGGGGGAACTTTTAACAGGATTTTGACTTGGACTGATGCCTTAGATGCTCACTATACTGCAGAATACAGTTAAATCAAAAAAACACAACAGTGCTATTAAGAAGCAAATGCAAACATCCATATTGCACATTTCAGAATCATATTTCTTTCTTTTTCCCCACTTAAGATCACCTTGGAGTTCCCTAATGGGATCTAGCCATCAGGTAAATTGGCATATTTCTCTATATCAAAGAATTAATAAGGAAGGAAAGAAACACGGACGATTCCTGGGCCATCCCTGCAAAAACTGTCACAATTTCTCTAGAGAGAAACAGATCGTCAGGGCAACTGATGCTTTGATATTGCTGAGGAAAAAACCATGCTCTAACATGAATTTAGAGAAAAACTCTAGCCATACAGTGAACGTCGTAAAGGATGTAAGGAGTAATGTTGCTCAGAAGCAAAAGCAGACAGCCAACTTAAGAAAGATTTCTTTGCACACAGTTTAGACTGAGTAGCATTTGTACTGCTAGTGATGTGCTCAATGTGATGAGAAAATAGTTTTACAGATCCTCTCCACCATCATTATGATGGTAATACTGGAACTACTGTTAAAGGCTTTGAAGTGTGAATAAAGTTTCAATACAACTAACTAGTGCTGATTTTCAGAGTAACTGACTTACTTATTATTATTAGGGTTAAATTACCTGATTCTGTCTTTCAAAATATTTCTCAGTTTTAAAATGTATTAATGCTGGAATAGCATTTAAATTATGTATTCCTGTATTTTATTTATTTTTCTAATCATATTTTATATCATATTTCTAATCTATAGATGTTTTAAAATAACTGGAATGACCTGTATATTTTTCGTATTTATTATTATTATTATTAAAATACTTAAGTACTATCTTTTGATACTGTTGATCAAAGTTACTGACTCGGTTTTTAATATTTTGCATAATTACACATACCCTGAGCAACTTGATCATTATTTTAAGTGCACAAAATTAAATTGACCAGAAGAGTCTGAGATGTCAATTTTAGATGTCAAAATCAAATAAAATATAATAATAAAGAGACTGTGTCATATGCCTTTCCTCCTTTTTAATCAGTAGACCTGCAAAGATGTAGAATCATACTTAACTTAAAAAATATCCAACTGTTATTTTACATCAATTCTAATTGGGTTGTGTTCCTTAAACAAAACAGAGAAGATTTTTAACATTCTTTCCATTTTTTAAAATGACAGTATTAAGATCAATAATAGTATACAGCAAATTAAAATAAGATTATTTAATCCAGGAGGGCTTTTAATAAAATCAGCTATGAATCATATTTTTATTTTTTGTGGAAATTTTAAAGAAGACCAATCTTTATTTCTTTCAATGGATATTAAAAAATATTTTAAATATATTAAAAATATTTAAAAAGTTTTAAAAAATTGGAAAGAATACTTCGTGACCAGCGCATGCTCTAAAAACCAGCAGATGACTAATACCACTAACTGTTCCAAGAGAATTTATGTCTTCTCCAGACTGGAGCTAAAAGCATATTACCTGAATAAATTTTAACTCTTCTAACATGAGATTTACTTTTTATTGGTCACTCTAGAGATGTATTCAACAGTGTTTGAGATTATACCAGAAAAGTAAATAGTAGAGATTGCATGACCAACAGATTCTCTTTCTACAGTAATATTGCTTTTACAAAGTTATTTGCCTCTTCCAAGAGGAAGGAAGAAAATAAAAGAGGAATACAATAAAGAAAGTATTTCCAGTCTGTACCTCTGTGACTGAGTATTGCAGAGTTAGATGTTTATGTGAGATGCTTTAATTTTGTTTACCTGTAAGCAAGAAATTTCTATTGCCCAGGAAATTAGAGTTTTAGTCTTAAAAGGAAATTAATTATTCCATTTTAACAGAGCCTACATTTTAACATACCAAAAGATAGGTTATATCAACGACACATTAAAAAAAAAAGTTGTTCTATGTAGCAAACAGCTATACATAAATCAGCTTGACAGAAAATGAAATTAAAAATGGATAATGAACAAACATTGCATCCTTAAGCTGGCACTAGGAACTAGAGAGTACTTTTTGTGGGCTCTGCGATCAAAATGGGCCACCTTACATCAGGCAGGGAAGTGCTGTTCTCTCACACGTGAGAAGAGGCAAAAGAGCGGCAACAGGGATTCCTTTTCCCCTCCATCACCCCTGCAGCCACCATGACCCTCCCCACCATGCTGCATGGCACATTTTTACTATACTGCCTGGCTTGGAGCTGATTGAGCTACAGTTTTGTACCTTTCAGCTGTGGGATGAAAGTGGGAAGGAAACGGCTTATTTTCTTTGTGTGTTGACCTTGTCTGCTTCATAAGCAGAGGTATTTGTGTATATTAATTAAACCTCATCATCATTGATGACAGGGAAATGAGTAGTTTTATTTGCTTTACTGTCATCTAGATAAACACTCAAAAACCACACAAACACATTCAAAATCTCCTGAGACAGGAATGTCGAACAGAAACATGTATTAATGGTGCATACACATTTACTTCCAAGTGTTCAGAGTGCCTCCAAAAACCTTTGGGCTCTGGCTAATGAACACATAACACAACAAGTTAAATGTAAGAAACAAAAATCATAGCAATCAGAACTGGAAGGAGTTACATGAGAAGAAGAGGGAAAGCATGGTTAAATTCCCATTTTGAAGGCGTGTTACAATTCAGCACCTCCTCTCCTACTGGCTGCGTTTAATTTGCAGGATTTCAGAGTGCCTTCAACACCCGTTGCGAACTAGTCATAGCTTAAACACCAAATGCACAGCTTCAGAGAAAGTCTGTTTGCAGGTAACACCATTGCCCATTCAGAAAGAGCCTGAGAAGACAGCAGTGCACACGGGGTGTGGAAAGGCACTGTGTGGCACAGAGGAAAACAGAGCACAAGGAATTCATGTCGTGCTCAGCATGGGGCTGCTGCCAGAGAGCACTGTGCAATGTGGGGATGCTACTTTGCACGGAGAAGCTGTGGAAAAAATGGCTCAGGGAGCTACAGGTCAGGCATCTGCGAGGTACTTATGAACGTGACCCCAAAGAATCATCCTGAGCCCAGGAAAAAGTTTCCTGATCATTGACCTTAAAAATACCGAATGCTCAACCTGTCCTAAGTCAGTACGAAATGCCAGGTAAAGCCCTTCTACCAAGATTTAATGTATTTGCAACTTCAAGGATGTGAACCAGGAATTTCTCTTGCATCTGAATACCTTATAAAACCTTTTTTTTCAGTGCACTGACACATTTCTTGCAGGAATTATCTTTGCATTTGAGCATTTCATTGAAATGTTTTTTTGTTTAATTTCCTGTGGCAAAGCAGCACAGGGAAACAATCTCTACTCTGGCTATCAAGAGTACATAGATATCCATTCATTTAAGAGAAATAGAAGCTCTAAAATTTTTGTTTAAAGAAGGTTCATAAAGAGGATAACTAAATTTTCTATTCAGTACAGAGGAAAAAAAGGTTTATTTGTGGAAATTATATAGTAGAAACCATATAGCAAACCGAAGTGCTATATTTGGAACAGTAAATACAGTCTCCATCACCCTATTGAAACTTGGGAACGTTTTCTAGATGAGTTTACAAGGCAAGAAATGGTCTGGTAACTTTCATTGCTGACAGAAATTATGGGCTGGGAGAGGCAAATGAGACATGTGGTACATTATAGGCCAAGACATACACAGAAGAGCTGTAGTTAAAATGCAGGTACTGGTTCTTATCCCAAAGTTTATAGCAAGAAAGTGGGAGGTCATAATTTGTAGTAGTAGTAATGCTATAAGAAAAATCCAGAAGGGCATCAACAGTATTCAAATTTAAACTGCTGTCTATTCTTCATCGGCTTTTTAAAATTAACAGGAGAAAGAGAAATGTGGTAATCCAGAAGGCATTGCACAGCAGGAGAGAGAGTGTAATGCTACCACATCAGGTCATGATTTTAGGTAGGTTACTGCTATATTCAACTCTATCTATGCTATTTTCCTATATATAAATGTGGAGTAGGGGGAAGGTAAAACTCCATATTCAGATACTCTCCTTAAAGAATAATTTGGGAAAGATAATGACATTTGTTTTCCCAGGTAGCCTCGAAATCATGAACCAAATAAACTGACATGGATGCCAACATATTATCTTAAGATGTGTGAAAATCACCTGTTCACCTCATTCAAGGCCATAAGGACTTTGTAATTTTGATTTTCCTTTTCAACTGAAATGTGATCAAAGCATGCAACAGAGTGGTTATCTGTTACCATGTTGCTGCCAAACTGTATAGGCAACAGTGGACACAGATAAAGCTGAATACCAGATTGGATAAAGCCCTGAGCCATCTAGTTGGACCTTATAGTTGGCCCAGCTTTGAGCAGGTGGTGGACTAGAGGCCTCCTGAGGTCCCTTCTAAACCACGGAATCACGGAATCACGGAATTTTCAGAGTTGGAAGGGACCTCTAGAGATCATCTAGTCCAACTCCCCTGCTGATGCAGGAATGCCTAGAGCACATTACTCAGGACTGCAGCCAGGCGGGTCTTGAAAATCTCCAGAGAAGGGCACTCCACAACCTCCCTGGGCAGCCTGTTCCACTGCTCTGTCACACTCACCATAAAGAAGTTTTTTTCTTAGGTTTGAATGGAACTTGCTATGTTCCAACTTGTGCCCGTTGCCCCTTGTCCTGTCACTGGGAACCACTGAAATGAATCTGCCTCCATCCTCCTTCAACCCACCCTTTAGATACTTAGAAGCAAGAATAAGGTCTCCCCTCAAGCCTTCTCTTCTCCAGGCTAAAGAGTCCCAGCTCTCTCAGCCTTTCCTCATGAGGGAGGTGCTCCAATCCCCCAGTCATCTTTGTTGCCCTGTGCTGGACTTTCTCCAGCAGTTCCCTGTCCCGCTTGAGCTGGGGAGCCCAGAACTGGACACAGTGTTCCAGTTGTGGCCTCACCAGTGCCGAGTGGAGGGGGAGAATGACCTCCCTCGACCTACTGGCCACACTCTTCCCTATGCAGCCCAGGATTCCATTGGCCTTCCTGGCGACCAGGGCACATTGCTGGCTCATGGATAATTTACTCTCTACCAGGACCCCCAGATCCTTCTCCTCAGAACTGCTTTGCAGCAAGTCCACCCCTAACCTATAGTGGTGCCTAGCATTCTTCCTCCCCAGGTGCAGGACCCTACACTTGCTCTTGTTGAACCTCATTAGGTTCTTCCCTGCCCAGCACTCCAGCCTGTCCAGGTCACGCTGGATGGCAGCGCGGCCCTCTGGAGTGTCAGCCACCCCTCCCAGTTTGGTATCATCAGCGAACTTGCTGAGGATACACCTTGTCCCCTCATCCAGGTCATTGATGAATATATTGAACAACATTGGACCGAGTATTGACCCCTGGGGGACACCACTGGTTACAGGCCTCCAACTCGACACTGCTCCATTAATCACAACCCTCTGAGTTCTGTCACACAGCCAGCTCTCAATCCACCTCGCTGTCTCTCCATCTAGCCCGCACTTCCTCAGCTTTCTAATGAGGATGTTATGGGAGACAGTGTCAAAAGCCTTGCTGAAGTCAAGGTAGATGACATCTACTGCTCTCCCCTCATCCAGCCAACCAGTGATTCTCTGATTCTCAGGAGTGAATTGGGAGATAGCAGAGTAATTCCCTGCATCAAATAGCCATGCCCAGGATAATAGATTATGGGCCAGCCACCAAGAAGAAGAAACAAATGTAGGACAATTTTATCTCAAGACTGCTGACATCATTGAGCAGTGCAGTGCAAGAGTAGCCACTTTCAATGGGGCAAATGTTGACATGAGGCAAATAGGTAGAGGCTGCTGGTTGTGCATTTATGGGTTGTATCCATGCACGTGTTTACGTACAAAGGAAGTGACACAATGGAAGTCCCTCTCACATCACACAGATACTAATGTTTTGGTGAAAGTCCATACCTAGTCTAGAAATGTCACAGGGTCTCCAATGAAATGAGTTACAAATCATGCTGGGAGCTGGAAACAAATTTTTAGCCTGGACCAGCAATAAAATATGTTCGTTTGTTACAAATGAAATAATTTCTCATATTTTGTGAACTGTAAAAAAAAAAAAAAAAAAGAGAAGTTTTATAGCCTTATTTATCACATTTACTTCAATAAAGGTATGCTCTTATCCAAAAATGCCTAACATGCCTTTCTATAGCTGGTTCAGTTTATAAACAATGGGATGATTACCTGCAGCTCTAAAATGTAAGTTGTGAGGTAGCAAACGTGCAAGAATATTTTCATTTCAGAAGATTTTATACACAAAGACAGAATTTTGGAGAAGGAAAGTGATTTTTAATAAAAAAGCTAAAAGAATAATATCAGAAACAGAACTTACATCCTAGAGATGTTGGGAAGATTGGAAAAAGCATCACTTGGAATTGTTCTTAGATGAGTCTCCATAAACCTCCTATAGAAATAAAAGTTTGGCAGTTAATATCTGTTGGTAAGTCTAATTTAACATTAAAAAGTCCTACCAACTCCAGCTCTGCTCCAATTTTTCTGTTCTTATCTTCCCTTTCCACAATGTTTTCATCTTTGCCTCATTTCTATTCCTGCTTCATTATATGGCTTGGTTTGCTTGGTGCGCTCCCTGAAGAGAAACCACCAGCATCATCTCTCCTAGGAACTCAGCATTCAGTGGTAATGATGGACCTTCCAAAACTCCAGAGCGTGACCAGTAAACATATTTGCCCATTGAAGCAAATGAAGTTTAAAAGTATAAGCATTCTTTTAATAATTTCAGGCTCCACAAAGATATCCCATCCCTCATTCCAAGCAAGAAATTAATGTATACCAGCCAAAACTGAACGACAGCAATTGCATACTGCCTCCACAGAATTCTCCATATACTTTGTGATAAATACAACATTCTTCCTCCCTAAAACTCTGATATGGAGATGGTATGTACAATGCTATTTTTTTGCTTAAGCCCAGTTAAAGATGCACTTCAGGAGAGAATAGAATTATGTATCTTACCCATCTGCAGGAAGTTTCAGAAAAACAGGCAATATTTAAGGGAGATACTTATCAATAGCCAAGTTCTTAACAGAATGAATCTCTAGCAGACTGACTCCTCCAAAAAAGGATGAAATGCTTTGGAAAATTAGTCTATAATGTCTGTGAAACTTACAGTTACAATCTGTCATTGCTGGATGAGGTAATCTTTGGGTTTTCAGTACATCTGGGAATACGCTTACATAATTTATAGTCATTGAATAGTCTGATGAATAATCAAGGACAAATTATAAACTTTTCCCATAGCTGCTGTTTAAGAACAGTTCAGTAGAAAAAAATTAAACAAACTAGGATGATTTCCTAATTCTGTTTTCTGTTTCATAATGTGAAGTATCTGATTATAATAATTATATTTGTTTTACACAGACAAAATACTATCATCTTAAGATTTATCAAGCTTCTGGAAATTGCATACAAGAAATAAAAATATCTGTAGAAATTCTTAAAACTTCCATTTTGAGTAAAAATATAAATTAAGAGAATGTACACTCCTATCAGGCCAGGGGAAGTCTCTGACTACTTCCCAAGTATACCTCCCCTACTCCATATACTTGTTACAAGAATGAGGAAGAAGAACCTAAAGAATTCTATTTTTCCAACACTGGGTTGACTTTCCTCTTGACCTCAGTCCACCTAGCTGCCACCGAGCCCCCAACCAGGGGAATGTCAGTTGGTCTAGAGGTATCCTCGCCTATTCCCCTGCACCCGTAGCACCTTGACACCCATACCAGTGCTGTCCCATCCTTCTCCGTCCTCCACTTCATACTACTGCTTCCTTCTGTTGTCACAGTCCTAGAAAAAATATTTGTAAAAACCAGCTGCTTAGTCCAGGACAGCCTGCTGAGCTTGCTGTTGTGTTTCAAAATCTGTCTGTATTTCCAGGCCTTTCAGGAAGCTGACAGTGATGACTGAGGAAGTTTTGGTTTCAGACAGTTTTTAACAAGTCTCAAAGCAGAACAGAGTGAATGAGGGACCTTGACAGGCTAGAGAAATGGGCCAACAGGAGCCTTACACAGTTCAAGAAGTGCAAAGTCCTGCAGCTGGGGAGGAACAACCCCGTGTACCTGTATATGCTGGGGGCCAGCTGGCTGGAAAGCAGCTTTGCAGAAAAGGACCTGGGGGTCCTGTTGGACACCAAGTTGCACATGAGCTAGCAATGTGCCCTTGCTGCAAAGAAGGCAAATGGTATCTTGGGCTGCAGTAGGAGGAGAAAGTCCTAAGGCTTCTCCCCGAGACTGTTAGAACTCAGAAGCCAAGAAAAACATAGTTTAAGCCACTTCCGACTATCCAAGCTCACTTTTAACCTCTCTTGTAGCCCTCTGGTCCTCTGTTAACCTACAAAATGCTGACTCACATGATAATTACTTCCCATCATCAATCATTACAGAAACTAGAACTTAACCTATCACTTATGTGTAATTCCATGTTCCAGAAAAGCACGAATTTAAACACCATCCTAAGTCTGTTCTTGACCTCCTGCTTTTAGGTCAGACATTCATCCCTCTCTGTTTTTTCAGATAATGAATGGAGTCAGACCCATCATTCATGAGCTATGCATGGGCCAAGTGAGATCACATTAATCTTTCATTGACATACCTGAAATTTATACATCTTATTAGAAAATCCTGGAAATTCTGGATAATATTTATGAATCAATTGTATCAAAGTTGCTGTATTATGAAATGGCTCTGCATTTATAAATTTCTAGACAGGGCTCCTAATATCTCAAGAATAGACACAATGAAGAAACCTAGCCTTAAAGGCTATATTTTGAGTGAATGGCTGGTAAAGTTATGATATGGGCTAGATGTGGGAGTATCATATTTCTTCCTATCTGCTAGAGTTTAAAGATATACCAACATTCTGCAAATATGACAAAAAACCCCATATGGGCTATAGGATGTGTTTATAAACAGACTTATAAAGAGAGATAGTAAAGTATAAATAGAAAGAAATCTTAGGCAGAAAAGGAGAAGAAATAGCTCATTTCATGACAAAAACTTAGTTGTGAGGTGAAACAGTGTCAGAGATTGTCAGCAAAGCTAAAAGACACCAAGTTCATGTAATACACCCACTACATAGACAACACGCTAAATAATAGCATGTAGCATATACTGACAAAGTAATTGGTGTTTGTTAGCTGCCATTTTTCGACTACTTGCTGCCTTAACAGATTGCTGAGTTCAAAGAGTCAATGATTATGCAGACCATAAAACGGAGTCAATGCAACAGGCCTGGGGCCAGGGCCAAACTTTTAAGCCAGCCTTTGTGTACAACCACCTGCAAAGCTCCAGCTGTCTCTGAGTTTTAAAAGCCTGTGGGCTGATACGTTACTGCTAATTTTAAGCCACCTCCTGAAGCAATTTAAAACTTTGCAGAAAAAAAATCAGTGCTTCAGTCCCTGTTTGCCAAGTGTGAGCCTGCGGATAATTATTGGTTGGGGACCACCAGGCACCAGCGGTGTGTAGACAGCTGTGGGGTGGACAGTAATTCTTTGGAGAGGAAAGAAGACAGGATGAGAAAATTCTCAACCAGAACAGTTTATGATGGATCAAAAACGGGAGTGATTTAAATAGACTAGCTTTAGTTTTAGCCCAGTCTAACTGCATATAAAGATCACAAGCTTACCAACTGTGTTAATACGCACTTCAGGCTGGGAATGCAGCAAGTTTTGGAATTTAAAGCCTAACCCCAGAAACAAGAAAGGCAAGACAGGTCAGGACTTCCAGCCTGCCAGCCACAACATACAGTGTGAACATACGATGAATAATTGAGAATTCATTATATTAATGGACTGTGATTCTTCCCATCTTGCATGCATTAGAAATTTCCTTTAAACCTGCATGTTTCAATTTCAAATTTAGCAAGTGAGTCCGGTATCCAGCCAGCCACACTATGTTCATGAAGAAAGTAAGCTTTTTCAGAATAAAGGAAAAAACTTTACTGGGAAAATACACATTAGTTTTCCAAGTGAGAAAAACTGTAACTGTAAGCACTTACATATTTAATAAGCTCAGTTAATTTCCTTTCTATATTAAGGCAAAGGAAACACACATAAGAATGTTCAATACCATTTAATGAAAAAAATGCTCCTGTGCTAACCTGAGTGCTACCATTTATTTCTACCTTTATTTTCTCATTCATATTTAAAGCCTCAATAAATCTAGAAAAAATCTTCAGTCTTTATTCCAAGAATCTTTCAAAAAGAAGAACCCGAAGTCTGAGGTCATCTTCATTACAAAAATACTATCAATACTTGCAAAGATACAAAGGCATACAAATCACATTTCTGCTAAATGAGTCATTTTAAAAATAGCAAGAAAACATTTCAGGAAAACATTTTAAGTTTTACAGGATGACGCTTAGTTTTCATTTCTTAGTTTCAAAGGTCAGAAAGTCAGTTTGAAGTTTTTTAAATTTTCTTTCTGCTTTGAAATTTACATCAAAAGTTTAGCCTTGTTGTTCCTGAAAGACTCTATATTGCATATATCAAGAAAATGAAACCTGAACAACTGATAAGAAACACATTAGACTGCTTGTGCAGAACTTTGCATGTTTGCTTTCCTCTGCCCCAAACAACTGTCAACCTGGAATGTAAAGAGTTTCTTAGTCAAAAATCAACTACTACAGATATTCACCTAACAACTGAAAAAACTCCCACTTTGACTCCCTTCTGATCTTCCCAAACAATCTTTAGCAAAGACTCCGTTTTTCAAAATTAGCCTAGTTATTTTCATTAAGGAGAAAAAGAAGCTTTTTAAAAAAGTATGAGACCACATAGACTTCAAAATATTTTATATCTGCATCAAAACAATCCTGGTTTTGACTAACTGAGAAATGCATGTATATGTAAGTGGAGATTGTGAAGTATCCAAAGTTAAACATATTTGCTTCATTTTAATGACTGTACAGCGTCAATGCACAGAGCATTACCCAAGTATCTAGGAGATAATACTGTCGCCTCTCCCTTAAGCACTGTATTTCTGGTACTGCTAAACATTGATTCATTATATGTGTTTTGCTGTTCTATGACAGTTAATCTAGTCTCTTATTTGTTAATACACCAAGGAACTCCGTTCTTAGGGTGGCTGGTGCCTACACTCCTATCGGTTAGGAGCAACCTAAATACGAATGAACATTTTGTTGGTTTCAGTATTAATTAGTCCTATGACTTAAGAGCCATAGGATTAGGCAGCTTAAGCCAGGCATAAGACAATGAAACTAGAATCAGCCCTGTAAACTAAACAAGTGGCATTAATTATTATGTAATTATTGATGTTAATTGCCTTCCGTATGTTCTGTTGTATCACAGTAATTTTTTCTTATTTCAGACCGCACTTTAAAAAATCTATAAATAGTAACCATTAAAATACGCAATTTACAGCTGGTTTAAAAGAAGGTATGCTGGTTCTGGCTGAGATAGAGTTAATTTTCTTCATAGTAGCTAGTATAAGGCTATGTTTTGGATTTGTGCTGAAAACAGCGTTGATAATCCAGGGATGTTTTCGTTACTGCTGAGCAGTGCTTACACAGAGTCAAGGCCTTTTCTGCTTCTCACACCACCCCCCCAGACAGTAGGCTGGGGGTGCACAAGTTGGGAGGGGACACAGCTGGGACAGCTGACCCCAACTGACCAAAGGGATATTCCATACCGGATGATGTCATGCTCAGCATATAAAGTGGAGGGAAGAAGAAGGAAGAGGGGGACGTTCGGAGTTACAGTGTTTCTCTTACCGAGTAACCATTAGTTGTGATGGCTGAACACCTGCCTGCCGATGGAAAGGAATGAATGAATGCCTTGTTATGCTTGTGTGTGTGGCTCTTGCTTTACCTATTAAACTGTCTTTATCTCAATGCACAATTTTTCTTACTTCCAATTCTCTCCCCCATCCCACCGGGCTGGAGTGAGCAAGCAGTGCTTAGCTGCCAGCTGGGGTTAAACCACAACACAAGGTAAAAGTAATAATAATAGAAATAAATAAAAAAAAAATCACAAAAATATTCCACTAATAAATCAAGATTAGAAAAATAGGACAAAAGCTTTACTCATGTATGAACACTACTAACTCTTCATACAGATTATAGTTCTTGACTATCCATCTAACAGCCCTCTATTTTAATGTTAAGCAAAGCCATAATTAAACCTCAGAAGCCAGGAGTTCCTCACTTCCACTTGTAACTTTAAGTCAGAATTGCAGCACAGCTGATCTTTTTTCACTGAATGCTAAATACAGTTAGAGAAAGAGTAGTGCCAAGGAGTTACAGCAAAATTCAAATGAAACTGTTTATAATCCCAGTAATCTTTTGATTGCACATATGCACAAGAATGGGATCTGGCCTATGACTTACAAAAGTCAGTGTTCAGCATGTAAGGAGGTCAAACTGAAAACTCTGATAGGCATTTCATTTCTTATAGGCAACCATTTTCAAACATTTGAAATTGGGGAATATCAGAAGTAGCTAGCAATTAGGACCAGAGAAACATCAAGGGATTTTCCATTTGAGGGGTACAGGCAATCTGTGTGTACATGTAACTGCCACAGCCTTTGCCTGCGTATGTTAGACTACTTCATTTCTATTACTGTCTTGTGTTAGAGCAAACAATAATCCAGGGGAAAATGTAGGAGAGGTATACATCCACTTCAATCACACCTATTCATGTGATAACTAGCACTAATGGTGTACACTATGTAGCCAAAATACTATTAGAGTGAGAACTTACGGATGTAGGTGTGATAGAATACATGAAAATCTAGAGAGAGAAAACATTTCTAATGCTCTCTGACTTACTTTGTAAATCACTTGAAAGCTTTATTTCTCATTGCTGATGAATCCTGACTCAGTGCTGAAGTTCTTAGAATGGCTTGAAAGCATATGTAATATATTATCTAATACCTTACACAAACACATTTATAAAAAGTACTGGTCTTTTAAAAAGATTTTTACAACTGCATTTCGCTACAAGCCTCTCAAGAGTTTGGTGTCTGTTGTGGGGTTTTGGGAGGGTTAATTTGTTTCCCACCCATGAGACTCTCTTCATCAAAACAGGGCAGCAGCAGAAGGGTGGCCTTCCTATCTGTCACCTGTGAGAGATTGGTGGAAGGAGCATTCCTTCTTTGAACAACACTGACCACGACTACTTCTCCTCCTCATTCCTCTGGTACCCTATATCAAGCCCAGACAAGGCTAAAGAGCCACATCTATGACCTGAGCTCACAGAGCCGAAAAAAAAATACAGAACAGAGTGGTAAATGAAGCAGCTAAACATTCAGCTGCAGAATAAGAGAAGGGAGCAATTGAATGAAGACTCTGATGATAGATTTAACTGGGATAGTCAAACTTGTTCCTTTGCTAGATGTCGGCAGAAGTGGCTGGACAGTTCGGGTGTTCACTTCTTAGTTCTCCCTCATGTACAGCCTAGCATATTAATATGAAATTAAATCAACAGTGACTTATATTGGCAACTCACCAGGGACCTGGGTGATGGAAAAATGAAACGCATTCTTTTCAGCCTTTTCTGAAATGGGACAGTACCAGACGAAATGGTAAAAATACTGGATTCTAAAGTGATTGGACAAACTTAGGGAATAAAAACACACCTGGGCATATAAAATACAAATTCTCAGGTTCAGAAAGTACACAAACCACAAACTATCACTGGGAAAGTATTCCAGGACAGTGTTACTGCATGTTAGTCTTATTCATACATTCTTCACAGTGCATACTTTACTGGTCACAGCTGCAAGGCAGGGGACTGGGAGAGATGGAGCTTTGGCATGATCCTGCACAGCCACCCCTCTGTACTTACATAGGCAAGCAACTGGGCACAGGGAGCTCCATAAGCCTTGTAAGGTTCAGTGTTAAAGAACCATTATCCCAACACATTCTTAACCAATCCTATGAAATATACAAGTGGTAGGTGTTAAACATTTCAAAACAGACACAGTGTAACGATTACTTGTCAGAGTTTTCCTTTTTTTCCCTTTTTGGCTTTCCACCATCTTAACAGTAGCAGTTTTACAGTTTTGGCACCAATTCCAGTAAAGTGAGCCTTACGTTTGCTGCCTTCCTTCCCCTCCTCTGATTTCATCTATACTTTCTTTTCATTAAGGTTCATACCTTATATAAATAGGACCTTCATATTATATGTAAATGTTATGTTTCAGCAAAATCTAATATAACTTCAACTGTGACTACACATAATAAACAATGTTATGAGGATTTAGTAAGAAGATAGGACAGACTGCAGTGATCAGGCACAGGGCTCAGTCAAATATACTGACCAGCCCCATTTCACGTGTAACCAAACCCTTTTATACCCCTTTCTGTTTATTCTTCCTTTGCTCCCCTTTCTCTGCACATTGCCTCAGTTTGCATAATTCCACCAGTCCCCCGTCTTAATATGGAGGACCCCCAGCTATGCATCCTTATCAGTTGCGAAGTCAAGGTTGGCCCCTCTTTGAAGTGATGCCCAGCGGTTTCTTGATAGCCCATCAATTAGTGTGACTGACCAGGCTGGTTTCTTGTTATTTTGTCATTCTTGTCACTTTGTCATTATTGTCATTCTTGTCATTATTTTTTCTCTGTGAGATCTATGTGTCTGTATGTTTTGTTTATTGCCTCCTTTTTCCTTAGCATCCCATTTGACAAGGTCCTTGATCAGATAGTCTTAGGGGAGCAGACACTCTCTTTACACATATCCCTACAGGTAATCCGTGTGACTGCTCTGCATAATATAACAACACAGAATGATTTTTTAATACTTTTAAACTTTGCAAGTCTGAATCCCTCAAACAGAAATCAACCCCTGGTTTTCAACCTCCTTCATTTAATCAAGCAATGACACCCCTCCCCCGCCCCGAGAAAATACATATTGTAATGGAAATGGAAACATTTGCCTAACTACAAATATTAAATGGTTCACTTAAAGTATTTATTCCAATGTGTATTAGATTAATTCAACATTCTTGCTACGCTAGATTTCCCAAATCTGCTCTGGCAAGAAAGCTGTACAAAGTATGTAGCACTTAGTTTAAATTACCATTTATTATTATATAGACTAGATTTTATCCCAGAGTCACACTTGATCATTTCAGAGCACAACAGCTTACCAAAGCACTCCACCTTACATACAAATTTGGAAAACAAGTCTCTTCTCTTGGACAAGTTCAAGGCTTGATGGTTCTTTCTTCTCCTTCACTACCTCTTGGACATTGAATCTACTCCCTGGATCTGGGTGGTTGCACCATGGGTTCTCATGGACCTCTGCTGCACCCAGGCTCACAGACATTGCCTGCAACAAGGGATCCAACCTCATGCTCCAGTAAATGGCAGAGGAAACCCTCCTTGCTCAGTTGCAGCCTGTCTGTAGCAATCCCTGCAGCTACTTCGAAGCCCTAAATAAGGAAGCAAAAAGCATCTAGTTGGCCATGCCAGTGCTGAGAAGACATTATATTTTAGCAGGAGCTGAAAGCAAATAGTCAGTGAAAAATCCAAGTGAAACCAACGTTCTCCTCAAATATAAATGGTTTCACATTTTCTATATTAAGAAATATATAAATATACGTCTAACCATATATACATGATTTTAACAACATCCTCAGCGGTATCTGTGATATTACTTCAGTACAATATATTAGGGAAGCATATATATATTTTACATACTTAGCCTCTTCATTTTAAAACATTTTTTAAATGTCTGTCCATCAAAGATTTTCAGATTAAAATGACATAGTTTATAATTTAAATCAGGGCAACAATAGCTACAAGTATTTTAACGAACTATTCTCCACAAAGACAGGAAAAAAAAGCAGACCATATGTCAAACAACGTAAGAAATTTTACATCCTAATTTTGTCTTCCTGAGAAAATTATAACAAGCGATGACCTTCCAGCTTGTATATAGGAGAAATAACTATGGCTAGGTAAACAATTATTGACACATTAACTTCTAATTTTTTATATTCAACTAAACCCAACACAAACTAAACAAACTTAAAAATATTCAGTTTTTTTAATTATTATTCTGAAATAAATGCATCCTAGTCTTTCAGTGGTGCAAAAATAGCTATAGAAAGGCATTTCACACAGTGAAACACATGCTGAGCTTACCAGAAGACGATTACCACCTAGTGTCTAATACTCGTATTACCAACGCGGTAGGAGTGAGGGAAGACTCGCACAGCAAGGTAACTCTAAAAGTAGGAAATCACTTCTGAATTTGCTAGAAGACTGCATAGCTACTTTCCCACAATTAACTAGCAGTCCAAAAGAATAACATAAAGTATACGGCAAAACTGGCCCAGCCCTAAGAAATTAAAGAAATACTAGAGTCTTTCAAAATGAAAGTGTGCAGGTCAGCATTCAGGACAATTCTGTATTGAAAGCAAGTTCTTGGCGCTAACTTACCCCCTTCCTGCGTACTGAGCTGCACATGGACACTGTCAGACTGACAGGCAAAATTCAGCTTGGTTACTCACTAATACATTGCAAACAGAAAACACCAATCCGTAACGCTGGAGCGTATTCTTGCTCAATCTATGATCACCCACTACTTCTTGCTGGATCTGAGTGAAAAATGAAGACTTTACAGAAGACGCTGGCCCTACTGAACATTACCTTCCATTTGCCAGCAAAACAGTAGGTTGCTAATGTCGTTCAATAGATTTCAGAACTGTCAGTGCTGAAGAAAGCATACCATTTAAATACCTACAAGGCAGAGGTATTTAACCTTAACAGTTTAGCTACTGAGAACTGCAAAAAAACGTAGTAAGGAAGAATCCTGTGAGGAACTGCAGTAATACAGAGAACTGCTGAAAGACGCTGGCTGAGCAGGTGAAAACATAACTGGTATCACTAAAATCTGAAGAAAAAACAAACAGGAAACTAGACAGTGGCTTAATGTTTTGCTTAGTATACATTTCGATGCTAAAGGAAGGTGGCCATACAAAACGCAAACAACAGAAGTATTCCTAAGGTGTCATAGTAAGACAGAGTGAAGACAACACTTCAATATGCATTTGTAAATTTCTGCAGCAGATTTAATTAAAATAACACCCTTGCCTTGTATATCCTAAGAAATGCAAGAGAACTGCTAATTTTAAAGTTGCATTTTAAATATGTAACTCCGTAAAACCCTGAACTGAATATATCATTAAATCACTTGCCCTCTGTTTTCCAAATGTTTTTCAAATACAAAATATTCTTGCAGAAAAAGCAGCAAAGGCCAATAACATCTAAAGAATCTAAAGGAAAATACTGGGATTTAACATGGTGACAAGTCACATTTCAAGTTACACCAAATTAAAATCGTACGCAACTGCCTTGCATAGTAGTAAGGTCTTTGTAATGCATTTGTGTTTAACATTTGAAAGATACAAATTATTTTCTCCATTGATGTTTGCCTTTCTGTATAAACACTAAGACTATTGGTCAACTGTTTTAAATATTTTCTCCTTATTCAAGGCAAAATTGAATAGACAACAAATTTGAAAAGACAATAAATTGCTAAGTGAAATATTGTACTAAAAAAAACATGTCTAAAAATAAGTTAAGTAACTGCTTTATTTTGGGAAATATATTTCCAAGCCCTACAAACATACCCATAAAATGAGTTCTGAACAATACTGGGAGCTACCTTTGAAATTTTCACTTCATATGAGTTTAAGATATCACTCACATTCCTCAAACACAATTGTTAATACACTTCACGGTACACAGGCTACCTGTAAACCCAGTGTATAATTGCTGTTTCTGCAAATAAAGAAAGTAGAAGTCAAGTTAAGTATATGATGAGATATCACATGTAAATATGAAACACAGACATGCAGTCTGTTCATTGGCCACATTTCTCACAACTGGAAGATTTTTCCTTGACATTTGCCAATATCTGGATATTCTGTAGGTTATCATAAGAAATGGCTACACTTTTAAAAAAAAAGTTTTAGTAGCAATTAGTTCATTTTCTGAACAACAGTGAATTGTTTTCATTTGTAAAAGTATTTAACTATTTCTGAAGCCAAAATTGGAGTTGAGCTTTCTTCAAATAATTAATTACTTTTCTACCAAACACCATTATACTTACCAAATCCATTAAAATATCTTATCAATTGTCTTTCAGGTAATCATTTAAATAATTTTATGCACATGCTGCAGCATAAAATGCTTCCAAAGTACTTTTAAAATTTCCTTTCAAAACTGATGCATATTATTATACTTACCTACATATTTGGCTTGAACAGGCATGGTATTACTTCTGTAATCCTGCTGTTGACATACAAAAATCCTGCATGCTGACACACACTAGGTCCAAAAAAATAGTATGCATTATCCTCTCAGTTAAAGTGAAATCTGTTACTATTGAATTCTAAATTTAGAATTTAGTATTTAGTACAGCTAAACTAAACCTAAAAAGTTAAAGTGAAAGGATTTGTTCATAACCGCAATGGTGAGTCATAGAAAAAATTCTTTAAAGGGTTCTTGAAGTTATTTACAAACTGTGCGCTGCTTTACTGTACACACACACAACAGCCCAATGAAGTGTCCAGATGAAGAACAGGAATGAGTGACAGTAGGGGACCAGAGAGACTACTGAAGATCAAAATAATATTTGTTGATCATTGAATACAATTTTTTTTTTCCTTGCTTATAAGTCATTGTATCAGTAGCATTTCTTGTATGTTTGTAACATTTAAAATTCCCGTGTCATGGCACAGAAATCCAGCCGGTGCTGGGAATGTACAAAACAAAAAGCCATTCCCATTCCCAGTAGAAGCAAGCAGTACTTCAGTATTCTTTAACTACACACATAACAGAAAAGCAGAGGGACTGCAAATAGTTCTTTTGTAGATGCTAAGATGTTCACTTAAATGAGAATACTACACTTTCACAAAAGACAATGGTGATATGGCAGTAAAAACTCATTTTTCTCTTTTCCTTGTCTGTGAAGATGACTAGTTTTGGTCAACTTAATAGCAAAAAACTGTTTTACACCGGAGTTAAAAAACTCTATTTTAGGAGAGGATTTTGACAGTCATTTAACAGACTGATTCTGTAAGTGTTACAGCTTACTGAATCTTGAATTGCTGCTGAAGTCAGTTTTCATTACATTGTTTTCTTTTGACATTAAATTTCCAACCCATTACACTTCAGAAACACACAACAGCCTTCTTCTGAATTGAGAAACAGAGCTTACTGATATAACTGTAAAATGAAAGAAAAAGTTCAAATATTACAAAATACTGTAACTACTAAGCAATTGTTTACAGATTATTTTACAAAAAGCTAATAATAGTATGTTTTCTGTTAGTATCAGTTAAGAAGGCAACTTCTCACAAATCTGACTCATACAGGCTTTGTACATATTTGCAAAATCAATATATATTTGATATTTTCCATAACATGTGTTTACAGAACCTCAAAACAGTCTAAAAAACGTGATTATATTTGGAAAACTGGACCATTTCAGGAAGTGGTTTAAAAAAATCAAAATGATCTGCCTTCATTACCAACTGTGATGGAATAATTTCACATGTAGTACAGACAGACTACTGTCAAATGCTGATCTGCCAAAACAGGGATAGGTAGTCTGCAGTACAATCTCAGTTCCTCAAAAACTTCAAAAGTGCTTTTGTATTCTGCTGGGCTTAGCCCTTACACAGCCTCATGTTCACAGGAAACAAATTAAAAAGCCTCAAACAAACTAACAAATTTAGTTGTGAAGCTGCTGATAGTATAGCAGCTTGTTAGCCACAATTAGGTGTCTATTCAATGGCAGCCAAAATTTTAGACAGTAAAAAAAGTATCTTGTTTTACTGAAGAATTAAAAATGGTCTCATCTGTAAAAAGCCCGTTCTATGTTAACAGCTTCTATTCTAGTCAAGATTCTGCAGTGCAGACAGTGCCTTAATACCTTACCCAAATCAATGGGAAAAAATGATATCCAGGATTTTGCAAAATCCAATGCTCCTGACTCAAGTAGAAGCAATGATAGCACCTACAGCAAATTCATTACAATTTAAACCTCAACATAGATAATGAGCTGCTGACACATGCTAAAATAAGACTAGTTCTCTACTGATCTCAAGAAAGTGAGTGTAATCTGTCTGGATCTAAAGAAAGCATCATAGAGTAATTTTACGGAAATCTTTTCAACTTGTTTTGAAATAAAAACAAAGGTACCAACGTATATAGCGATTACCTCCAGTATATCCCCATTTAATGAAAACCAACATTTTAAATGGCAGTCTTTAAGAAGAAAGGTTGAGTCACCCCACACAGAAAGATTGCGCTATTTTCTGTCACGGATATGAAGATAGTTAAAGATAGAGACTGAAGAGCCAGTAAAGGTAATTGAAATGAAACCTAACACGTTAACTGTATAATTAAGTATAATTCAGGAAAGACTTAAGCTACCTCAATGGCACAATATAAAAACTCTTTCAGCCACAGGTAGTAAGATATAGAGATTATAAAGAGATTGTCTCTGCTCTGACCTCTTCTGTCTCTTACTTTTTTCTTTCTTCTATACCTTTCACTGGATCCGTAGATTTCTCTAATGTCTTTAGCATTGCAATCTTCCACTTTTCTGTAGAAACAGTGCAGATTTCTGATTTTGCCTCTTATCATGGAATAATAGCATGGTTTAGGTTGGAAAGCACCTTAAAGATCATCTAGTTCCAACCTCTTCCCATGGGCAAGGACACCTCCCACTAGACCAGGTTGCTCAAAGCCCCATCCAGCCTGGCCTTGAACACTTCCAGGGATGGGGCCTCTACAGCCTCTCTGGGCAACCTGTTCCAGTGTCTCACAACCCTCGGAGTGAAAAATTTGTTCCTAATAACTAATCTAAATCTCCCCTCTTCCAGTTTGAAGCCATTACCCCTCATCCTATCACTACATGCCCCTGTAAAAAGTCCCTCTCCAGATTTCTTGTAGGCCTCCTTCAGATACTGGAAAGCTGCTATAAGGTCTCCCCAGAGCCTTCTCTTCTCCAGGTTGGACAACCCCAACTCTCTCAGCCTGTCCTCATACCAGAGGTGCTCTAACCTTCTGATCATCTTTGTGGCTCTCCTGTGGACCTGCTCCAACCAGTCCATGTCCTTCTTCTGTTGGGGGCTCCAGAGCTGGACACAGTATTCCAGGTGGGGTCTCACAAGAGCGGAGTAGAGGGGCAGACTCACCTCCCTCGACCTGCTGGCCACACTTCTTCTGATGCAGCCCAGGATAGGGTTGGCCGTCTGGGCTGCAAGCGCACATCGCCAGCTCATGTTGAGCTTCTCATCAACAAACACACCCCAAGTTCCTCTCCTCAGGGCTGCTCTCAATCTATTCTCCGCCCAGCCTGTGTTTGTCCTTGGTAGCCCTGGTATCTAAGAGAAAGTCCCATGGGTGAAAGAATATTTCATGCCTAGATCTTTTTCTGACAACTACTAATGAAAATAATACTTTCCTAAAAACACTGGCATACTTTCAGTATGATCGATTCTAAAGGTCTTACCATTCTCAGCTCACACCTGAATGTTCTTTAAAGATCACAATGATTTCTTCTGGTTAACTAATTCTGGGGACATCTACCTGGCAATATGTGGTCCCTCTGCTGGTCACCCTTCCAAATGGCCTACTACCTTGCTCCACCTGCTCCAGAGGAGCATGTACTCCAAATATGATAGAGAAGAGCTGTGTTTCTGAAATATCAAGCTAAAAGTCCGTAAATGGCTGCAAAGAAAGTTCAAATGGGACGGTGAAGTTTCAGAAAACAGCAGTCAGAAGAGGTTCACTTCCTACAGGGAAAAAGAGTAAGAACAGGCTGTAATTGCTGGCTACTACTGTTTCTAATCAGAGGACAACTGAGTGCCTATAATTGCTGCCAGCTACTCAGCAGAGGTCAAAAAGGCAGACTGAATGTTAGGAACTATTAAGACAGAAATATAGAATGAAATAAAGAAAATAGTTATTTATATAGTACCTGCAAACGGATGTTCAAATGTACAGAATGATTTGCATACAAAAATTAACTATATAGCAGCCACCAGCCTGCGTTTCCCCAGATCCTCCTTTTTGCCTTAATGGAAGATGTGCGTGATGTTTGCCTGTTTCAGACATCATCAAACTCCCTCGATCACCATGACCTTTCAAAGATGCCAGACTGGCCTCACAATGACACTGACCAGCTCGCTCATCACCCTTAGGTGCATCACATCTGGTCCCATAGACTTCTGTATGTCTAGTATACTTCAGTGCTTCTTTAGTCTATCTTCTGCCGCAGGTAATGCTCCATTTACTCAGGCTGTGCTACCAGGCGAAGGGACCTGGAGGCCTGGGAGCAGATGAAAAAAAAAAGTGCAAAGAAGGCATTGAGGCCTTTTCCATATCCTTTGTCTCTAGGTCCCTTGCCCTCCTGAGCAGGGGACCCACAGTTTCCTTGGGTTCCCTTTTGCTGACCATGCACTTACAGAAGCCCCTCTTGTTACCCTTCACATCCCTTGCTAGTTTCAGCTCCAGCAGAACGCTGGTTCTCCCAGTTTGATCCCTGTGTATAAGACTATTCATACCCTGTGCCCTGGATATCTGCTTTTGGTCAATATTCAGAACAGGACCTTGGGTGAGATGGAGCTTTCTTTATGACCCAGTACAGTAACTGTTAAGTTTTTATGCTCCAGGACACTCCTAAGAGTTAGTACACACGCTTGTCCTCTAGGAACTAATGAAGTAAGCTGCTTTCAATTCAGACCCGTTAGTCAGAAAGGAAATGCCCTCCAAAATAGTTTAAAAGACTCCATGGTAAAAAATGCAGTTTTCTCCTTACCCATTTAATTAGGGAGTTTCCACAAACGGTAATAATATAAACTAGAACGACATGAAATAATTTTCCTGCAGAACCTCTCTGAGTGGTGAAATTCCTCTCCTTTCCTCCACAAGGACTGATGCAAGTTGGGAAAAGGGGAAGTCTCTGTCACAACAAAGGTTGAGCAAAGGTTAAAAAAAAATAATCTAGAGCTTAACATAGGTATTAGGAAAATAATTCTATTCCTTCTTTGTGGGTAAATTTAGTTACAAAGAAAAAAATTATTCAAGGACTTCTTCAGAAGCTATCTCCATTACAATGTTTTTTCATACCTGAACATGACTGCATGCATTCAACTGAGGCTGAGACAATCCTGATGGCAATTTTGAAATTTGTGTAGCCCAGAAGAAAAGCTTTGCTCCTGATATAATTCTGAACATGTGTATCTATACTGACTGCAAAATCACAACTCTGAGCAACAGCATTGCCTGTTTTCTGGTGGTCAGGAAGAAAAATTAGTACCATAGATTCACCCTTTCCAGCAAAATGATGTTTTCTTTTTCTACCTAGCCTTTCTTTCTTACCATTTGCATATGATTACAGCATTTTTTTCAACTTTTTTTTTGTTTATTTTCTTGATTTCTGTATGAGTCATACATATGGATTAAAAAGTTGTTACAGTATAGAGGCCATTCTCCCAGACTGTGAAAATGGTTCAGTGAGTCATATTTGCACTACAGACCACTTGAACCATGTCCCTTTAAATAAATCTTTGTATGTTTATTTGGGAATAAGGAGGGAATTGATTGGAATCTGACTATCTGAGCAGGGATTATGGAACAGCATGCTTTAGTTAATAAGTTTCTTTACATTTTGAATGTAAATTAAGAAATTGTGTTCAAATTCCATTTGAACAAAAAAATGACCTCTGCTTTTGTGAGACGAGTCTGAGATCATATGCGACAGAAAAGAAACAGGCTTTAAAAACCTCAGAGGCCTTTGTAAACAGAGATACTTCAAATTCAGAAAGATCTCTGAAAACTAGGTTTTTTGTACATATGACAAACATTAAAAGCACATAGGGAAATGTAAAGGAACATTCATCATAATACTGTTAAGATTCACCAAAGGACTTTTAGAAATAAAACTATATAGGAAGTTACTTCAAAACTGGTTGAATTTCTACTGAAAACATACACAAACAGTAATTTTGGTTTCATATTTGCTTAGCTCAAGTGTCTTTCATTTATAAATTACAATAGTGGCAGAGCTCTACCTTAGGGAAAAAACCACAACCCTACTCCAGAAATGTCCATATATTTTATACATAAACATACAGCTTTCTATTGCCTTAGAGATGCCCACATTTGTCTCTATCTATCTGCAGTCCTACATTACTTTTGGAGGCAAGAACCACCTACGTCCTGTCCTGTTCTTGTACAATGCCCACAGTTATAGGGTTTTGGTCCACAAATGACAGTAATATAGACAATGAATGAAATAATTAATGTATTATTTGCTTGATTTTTCTTATTTGAGGAATGTAAGGAATCAGCTGGAGTTGACTTGTGGTGATGACAATGCAAGTTAAATACAGGTAAGTAAGAGAAGTGCAATGGTATAAAAATGGACGTTCAAATTGTAACCTTTTTTAAAAAGGGATCCAGAACAGTACTAAAAATCCAGTGGCAGCCTTTCAAAGACTTTTTTCCTGCCTATCAGATTGTCTAAAATCCTCAGTGAAGGACGTGGGAAACTAACAAATGTTGGTACGGAAACCCGGTCAGCATCCATGACATTTTTATTAACAGTAACAAAAGCAATGGTGTACCAGATGGTATTTCAAACTGTACAACACTTCAGGTTTAGAATCTTAGATAAACTGCCAAAGACAGCGAACATGGTACTGTGATAAGGCTGATAATACACAAGTAAATAGATCTCAGTTTTGAGGCTGATCAACGAGTGCACATCAGCAGTTTCTAAGATACATTTACGTGTACCTTTAATTAGAACTTCCTCAAGAAATAGTTTTCACTGTTATTTTCCAACATGTATAAATATTTATGTAAGGATTTTACATATTAAAAATAAATTTACGCAATTATCTCCTCCCGAGGGAGGCACTACAATATACAAGGAAAATCTAGTTCTTCCTTTGGGGGGTGGGGGGGGGAAAGTCTAGTTCATTTCCAAGTTTGTGACAGTTTGGGTAAATACACTCCAAATAAATTATTGGTTAAAATAGGAAACAAAGGAGAGAGAAAATGAAGTTCCACAGGGAGCTGGGTAAGAATTTAGGCTGTTTAATATACATTCACAAATGACCTGGAAAAGGGGGGTGAACAGTAAGGTAACAATGTTTACTCATGCTAGGAAGTTATTAAGGTAGTATTGCTAAGAGCTGACTGTGAAGAATTTCAGAAGGCTTTTACAGGACTGAAAGGCTGGAAAATAAACTGGTAAATGAAATTTGGTTTCAATTGATGTAAATGATACACAGGGGAAAAACCATACATAGATACATATATTACATAGATACATACATAGATACATATATTAAAAATGACATGTTCTGAGCTTATAATTTTCACTCAGGAGCAGATCTTGGCATTATGTTATATCTTGGCATTAGTTCCATGAAAACATGGATTCAGTGCTCGGGAACAGTCAAAAAAACTCACCAAAACCAAAGCCCAAATCAAATTATTAGAAAATACTGGGAAAGAAATAAAAAACGTACTTTTGCCACTGTACAAATTCAGGGTTTGTCTGTGCCTTGAATACCTTGTAGAGCACTGGTATCGTCACTTGGAGTAGAATATTTACTTAGAAATGGAAGAAATACAAACAAAGTAAGAAGGATGATCAAAGGTATGGAATGGTTTCCACAGAAGATACAGGGTAGCCTGGGACCCTTCACTCTGGCTGAGGAATGGCTGAACGGAGACATAATAGAGGTCTACACATCAGGAAGGGCAGGGAGAAGATGGGATTGACTGTTTACACCTTCTTCAAAAACAAGAACAAAATGCTATATATATGAAGCTAGAGAGAGGCAAGTTCAGGAAGTTAAAAAAAACCCCCACACATGAAAACAGTTGATTCTGCATAAGGACAAGAAGAATATCTAGCTCATGAATCCCCTTCTTGTTAAAGGTTAGGAGAATATTAGGGGAAAATATAATATGAATTTCTCTTTTTCTTATACTTTTCTCTCAGCACTTGCTCATGGACTCTACCAGAAACAGGATAGTGGACTAAGCAAACCTTTGGTCTGACCAAGTACAACCATTCCTCTGCTCTTAACAGGATCTCCTTTTGACGTACTTTTTGGTAATATTTTTCCATGGGTTAATGATGTCATAGGCTACTTTTAAAATAATTCAGTTACAAGAGGAAGGTGGATCAGGAAACGAGAAAATCTAGGGAGAAAGAAAAAGGAAAATTGCTATACTGCAATCAGCTCTTACATGAAAACACTTTTCAGTGACAATGTCATTATACCGATCTTCTGTTTTTGCAATGAAGGGAATAGTTAACCTTTGCAAGATGAAAAAAGTACTCCAAAGATAGGTAGACTTGAAAGTTTCAGCAAAGTTGGTCCTCCAATGATTATTAGATCTTTATGTGAAAGGTTCTGTTTTAAAAGGAATATTCAGATTTAGACTCTGATGTTTAAGTCCAGAAATGGTTCTTAAATAATGGCACCATCTTGTTTTTATTAAGTTGATAAGAGAAATCTTTTCGCTGAAGAGTTGTTTGCACTTCTTTGTCTGAGACAGAAAGAAGCAAGGGGAATAAATTGCTTACAGTTCCTATATGAATAACAAATACTGCCTGATTCAACAAAAAAGGAAAGCAGACTCTGTTGAGGACGCTAATAAAGGTGCTGAATTATGTGACTCATACAGAGAACACATTTTGTGAGAATTGTAAATAATGAAGAAGACAAGTCACTGATAAACAGGGAGCTGGAACATTTGGTAAATTGAGTAAAGCAGACTCAATGTGTATCATTGAAATCGATGAGCAGAAAAAAAATGTCTGAAGAACATTTGTAAAATTTTTTTTGCAGTTTGTAAAAATTTTTCTTACAGCTTCAGCAGACACTATTCTCAAAAACAAAGACTTTGAAAATGACTTAATGTTTACACTTAGTGGATAACTGATTGGAGCTCTGTGCCCAAAAAAGTTTAAGAAAGCATATGGGTAGTTTAATGCTCATAGTTCAAGAAGGAGGTAGAAATGTTGGAGAGAGTTCAGAAAGGAATCACAGGTTTAAATAAAGTATTGAAAACTATGCCTTAGAGTGGGAGACACCAGGATCATAACTTATTCAATTTATCAAAACAAAAAGGAGCAATTTGATCATGTTGACTGTGAGAATGTGGAGCTCTTTCTGACAGGTAAAGATCCCACAAAATCTAGTGGCATAAAGCTACAGTTGCCTCCATTTCATACTGGGAGAGAAAGGATTTATCCCAACCATTTACTCCAGGATAGTTCTGGCACTTTTCTTATGTGCAGTTCAGAGGATCAAATCTAGAAGCCTGAATTTCTTGAAGTCAATGCAGAGAGTGGCAATTCACTCCAGACTGGCAATTCAAAGTGTGTAAATTCAATGCCCAAATACACATCCCTACTTTGTACCGCACAGCAGTAGCCACAAACACAGACAAAAAGCAAGGATGATTGAGCATTTGAACAAATTGTTAACAGTTGTATGGGATTCTTTTTAATAAGATTCTTTTTAATATGATTCTTTTTAATACTATTTTTAAACCAATAATACATGATTTTTCTACCCCAAAAAATAAAAAAGGAGAAGGAGCTGTAATTAACCATACCTATTGGGAAGTTTTATGGTTTTTATCATCCAGAATGTCAGCCTAGATATTCCCATGAGCCCTCTTGGCCTCTAAAACTTATTAAGAAGGGAAAACAAATGGAGTTCACAAACAAGCACCTAGCATTTTATTATAACATATTTTACCATGTGACTGTTTACAGACAGTGAGTTTTACTTAAACAGTTGTTAGAAAGCAAACATGCTCTTTTTGCTACAGTTAAATAGCAAAAGATCATAAGCTATTCACAACCCAAATATTTGTTTACAATGTAATTAAGATTACATGTCACTGAAATCTTATGAGGCCATTTTCTAAAAGATGCGAGCAAGAAGCTGAGTTATCAACCTTTATGAAGCTAAAACAGTAAATTATAGGTTTTAGTGTCCCTGCAATAGATCTGTGTAATTCTGGCGCACTTTAAGGGCAATTAGGCTCACTAAAAGGAAATAGTAAGATTTTTATCTTTTCATCTACCAATAATAGCTGGTGGCAGGCTATTCAGCAGAAATAGCTGGATATAAAAATGACATGTATTAATGGCAGCTCACTCATCAAGATCATAGCATATCTATGCAGCTACTACAAAGAAACTAGGAATAGCCTAAACAAGGAGCAGCCTACACCCAAACTGTTCGATGTCATAGTTCCAAGTAAAGGTCCTTTGATGAATTCCATGTAGTCTGAAAAGTAAGAGTTTGTTACAACCTTTGTTTCTCCTTGCTTAAACCTGCTGTCAATCCATAAAACAGCTTTCTTTCCTATGTCTAACAGCTAATTTGTTTGAAGTCTTTCCTAAGGTCTTTGCTGATTTTTTTTTGACAATGTGAGTTCAAAAATCAATGTATTCACGCATTTCTGATTCCTTCGAAGAACTAGCATAAATATTTGTGAGGTGAGCTTTCCCTTTATGAAAACCAGATTGATTCCTTCCTATTTTTCAGTCTTTCAAAGAAGACAGACCTACCAGTGTTTAGTTCCCAAGGTATTTCCTAAAGCACTTTTTTAAAGGAATTATGCTACATTTGTGACCATTCATTCCTCTGTCACCATGGCTGATTTAAATGGTAAGTTACATACTACAGTAGGTAATGCAGCGATTTTGTATTTTAATATCTTTGGAACTCTTACACAAGTATTATCTGGCTCAGGGTATTTAATTCTATTCAATTTTTCAATTTGTTTCAAACAAGCTTCATACTGACACTTCTGTTTGATAGACTTACCCTCTTTTGTGTTTTAAAGACAGTACTGAGTTTTTATGACATTACAAGTTTCTCTTCAAAATATTTTTGTACTGTATTACTTCAAGTTTCCAAAGACTTCCTCATTTGGGCACGACTTTCATTTTCTGAAGGATGCCCTAATACCTTCCTTCAGTTGTCTGTTTAACCAAGTCAGTGTTTTTCCTGTTCTTTTAGACTCCTGGTACTTCATCATTAAAATACAGATAATAATTCTGTGCTTATGTTGCAAGGTTATTTATGAAGATGTATTTATGCGACTCCATACTTAATTCTGAAGTAATGAAGTCTATAAAAAGATCATGATAGAATCATCTGAAGTCAGAATATCTCTGAATTTCTGACAATTCCCAAGACTCAGATTTTGGGGAAAATATTTTAAATCAGTTTAAATTTATTTTCAATATGAAGTAGAGACATCATCTCCTTCAGTTTTACTTGCAGCTTCTGTGAGCTCAAAATGCTCTAAACTACTCATTAAGCTTATAAAAAACGTGGATGCCAGTGGTGCAGTTATTACAGGTAAAACTGTTAAGTCCCTACGTATTTTGTTCTCCTGTTCAAAAAAACATTTTTATCAATAAGTATTTATTAATATTTGACATATCACTGCTAGTTCTATATATCATATTGTAAATGTGTAAAATATGTTAACATGGTTCCATATCTCTTTTATCAAAAGCTGATAACAGCACAGGGAACTAAACAGACCAGCTGATTCACTACATCTTGTCATCCTGGTACCCATGTGCTCACCGTTACCAACATAGTAAACATATATACGTCAAGGCTCCTTGCCCTTGAAGGGTGAGCTACTTTGCATTTATCAAAAAGCCATATCCTACCTACAGCCAATATCCTGGAGCAGATGAAGAACCGTAGCTTAATACCTCATGTAAAGAGCATATTCTTAAAGACTGTAACGGTTCTGTGTCTATCTATCTGCCAGTTCCACTGTGCCCCTAACTCTCTCTTGTCCAATTCCAACCAAATTTGATTATGGTGATGTGAAAATAGCACCTGGGTACAGGATAGAAACCTTATTAGTATCCCTTCTGAAAAAAAGAAAAAAAAAGAAAAAAAGCAAGGAGGGCTCAGCCCTTATCCATTCTGTGGGGAATAATCATTCAGCACTCGCACAGCTCTGAACTCAGGAGATGCTGCCTTCTGTCCAGTCATATATGTATACGGGTTTTAGGCAGCAGATGAGGCTGCTTTGAGTAACATTTATGGGAGGGAACATAGGACACTAGTTTTGGCTTGCTATGGAAGGTGTAGGAAGGAGATGAAAATATTGTCAGCAGGCTTAAGGTACATAACATGGACCTGAAAATGTTGTGTATGCAGTTGTTGATGGGAGGACAATGTGGCACTTTCAATGACAACAAAAAAGAGTTCCTGCAACTTCTATTAAAATTGTGGAACTCATTGCCGAATGATATGGATGTTGAAATGGGCTCAGGAGACAACAGACACAAAACTCAAGAGACACAGAAGAGCAATCCTTCAAGGGTTACTAAAATGACAAAACCAGATTGAGTTTAGAAACTTCCTGCAGGTAAAAATAATTGAAAGCTGAGATACTATTCATGGAGAATATCACATATGACTTCTACATGCAGAAACCTAAGGAAAATTAAGAGAGGGGAAATCCTGGAGACAGGATACTGTATTAGATGAGCCATTGGACTCATTTGTTACGACTGCTCTTAAGTGGTGGAAAACTTAAGCGAGGATATTGAGGATATTGGGGATGGGAAGGGAAGCTGAAGCTATTTTTGTAAGCAAATGTAGGTGATGTAGAGCACAAATAAATAAGCAGCAAAACTTTATTAGTTTTATTGCCAAAGAAAAAAATAATTAAAAGCAACTAATAATAGATTCATAAAATAAAAGCATTGTGAACTGCATTGAGATGATGCTGGGATAGTGATACCATCTGAATATTTCATCATAATGATGCCAAGAAAGGTATTACAATAATTCAAGCATTATGATGCCATTATGTCTTTGGATAAAGGTTCAGTGGGGTTTTGGTGATCTGTAAAGTGCAAGTAATTCTTCACAGTCATTAACCCCCACTTCCTAGTGGATCTGCTTGCACTGAAAGGCCAGGATCTCCCCCAGCATATTCCACCAAACACGGAGGAGGTTATAGCACCAACCTTTGCTCTGTTCCAGCACCATGCTGGTGAAAGAGAAAAGCACCGCCAGTCAAGGGGCTGGGACAGGGATGCCCTCACTGCCATGCACGTAGTGCCACTCCCACAGCATGAAGTGGAGTCAAGGATAGGCAGGGGCAGAAGCAAAGGAGGGCCAGGCAGGGGTAAAACGGTACCAGACCAGGCCAGGTGTCAGCTGTGCAGAGAGAGGCATGAAAATATTATAGACGCAACAAAATCATTGATACCTAATTTCATATTTTTAGTACTGTATTTCAATACCACTTAGAACTGCTTTCCTACCATAGTGTGGTATGTGTATATGATCCTTAACTTCAGGCAACGAGACAAGCTTTACCTGTAATACACAAAACCTTTTTCTTTCTACTTACTTTGTTTACTCCACAGAAAAAAAAAAAAAAAAGAAAAGAAAAATCTTGTTCTGAAAAAAAAGCATCTCCCAGAACAGTATCTGTGCACTCAGCCATTCTGGATAAGCACTTGCATTAATTGTATTTGGACAAATACATTAAAAACAGTTTAAAACAAACACACTTTCCTGGCTGAAGTTCATGACACTTTTCCACTTAAAGAGTTTGGAAATAAACATTTTTTGCAATTTCTTATGGGCATGGCTTGTTAAAAAAAGTTAAAAACCACTCTCTTAAAGCGGGGCAGGGAAATGAGAACAGTCCCAACTGAATAATCAGAATGAAACTTTAATTGGAGCTTCAAGATCCTGTGCACTGAAAAAAAGCTGGCAAAGCGTTCCTAGACTCACCAGTCTCTTAGCTTTACAAACCCTACAAAATTGAATAGCCACATAAGAAAGTTTTAAAATCAGCAGTCTTGAGGTTCACACATAACCACCAAGAAGTAAAGTTACTTTACTTAAAGTAACAATTTGGGGAAAATTTTAGAGGGTTTCAACATACAATGTGCAGATACACACATCTACACACTTCACTTCAAAAGAAGTGTTGATTTGTTCTGAAGGTTAACAGAAACTTCAATTATTTTAGAATCTTTTGTCCTTAATTCAGAACTGTTGCCAGGTGTAAGGCAGAAGGATGCAAAACATGATGGAAGCAGGGGCACACATCTTACAATCTCTTGGGAAAACGCTTTGTGTTATTTTATCTTCCACATACAAGTAAGTCAGTCTGAAGCATCTGAAAGCACTCTGAATGAAAAACACATACAAGTAACTGTTATGACTCCCATTTAACATATGGAGGGAAAGAAAGATTAAGTAATTCGTTGAGAGCAAGGGACTACAGAATTAGATACAGTCCACCAGACTTCAGCAATTCAAATAATAACACAGAAGAAAAATATACACACCTCCAGAGAGAAAAATGCAAACTGAAGTAAAAAATGCGCTTTTTTTGTGAAAAGAACTCTGTTTTCCTTATTTCCTCAGAGAATTTTCCCATTTATTTTCAAGTCAAACAGACTATATAGTACATGTTCTACCTTTTCTACCATGCACTATAAAATCACAATTGTTGTTACATGGATTTTTTTATTGTCTTATAATGACTATGGTAGGGAGTACACTTCTTGAGAAGTTTGCAACCGCTGCCACTATTGGTACAGGTGATTAAAATACACCTCAAATAAACAGAGAAGTATTTCTCAATTGTTTTTGTTAATTACTTTTTCCATGGAAATAAGAATTTCACTGGGTGTTTTTGTCTTTTAAAAACAGTGGCTTGTGATCTTAGATCCCCCATCACAACAGGTGTTTAAAGCACTAGAACTCCAGCAGCCAAAGTGTTTTATTTGTGAAGCTGTATGCAGAGAGGTACTTCTCAGCCATCACACCAGCATTTTTCAAAGAAAGTATCCAATTCCATTATGTGATCTCATTGTTTCTATTAACTATGTTAAATGCCTGTACAAAGGCGTATTTCTCCTATGAACTGAAACTGCTTTATTTTCTACCTTGTCATGGTAGATTTCAAAGACCAT
Source organism: Burhinus oedicnemus (assembly GCA_008921705.1). Taxonomy (NCBI): domain Eukaryota; kingdom Metazoa; phylum Chordata; class Aves; order Charadriiformes; family Burhinidae; genus Burhinus; species Burhinus oedicnemus. Next base: position 1,056,972 of record VFFE01007246.1, read on the forward strand.
ACTACATGCTACATTACTGCAATTTCAAAATAAATAAACTGCATATACAGAAGTATAATAACCAAACCAAAACCCGTATAATTTAAAATCTTATCAACTGAAATACTGCAGTCTAATCATAAAAAAAATTAAAGGCATGCATAAATAATGGAATAACATAAATAATTTTTTCTCTGTCTTTTCAGGTGAGTGATCAATTAACTAAGCCTTTACTTTCAGGTGTTAAAAAATCTTTTCTTATTCAAGTAAGTTCAAATAACTTTATGGCTCATATTTTCAAATAAAGTACCAAGAATCATTATCAAGATATAAACCAACCAACGTGTTATCATTTTATCTTGCAATTAAATCAACTGAGTTTGAGTTTGTTTATTTTATCAGAAAGTAATCTACTTACAAATGAACCTTCCCTTGGAGACTAGAAACATTTTGAGCCTTATGTGACAAAGTAAAAGCCAGGAGTGATTCAGCTGCTTAGTTACAGCTGACTGGTGCCATTTTGTTTCCCCTAGAGTATTTATCTGACATATCTCTATGGGGCTGACAGATACCACACAGGACACTCTTCTGGACTGGCAGCAGGAACCCAGACAAGATATTCTACGGTGCCTGCAATGGTACTAAACATTTAGGTTTAGGTACTTGAATTGCTCTATCACTTTGGCAAGCTCCAAATTTGCTGCTCTATCCCGTACTCCACGCTTTTGTTTATCTGAAGTACTTCATCTTCAAGACTGTAAATTGGGATTCTCAGTTCCCATGGATTCTTTTTGTCAGGCTTTGGCAAAGAAGCTGAAAGTGCACAGAAGCTTTCGTGGAACTGTTTGCGATGTGGCATGTCTGATTGCTATTCTTGTTTTAATTTCAAAACTGCGTTTGATATATCCTTCCTTCCCCTCACCTCCTAGGCACATTCCACACAGAATCCAGCCTTCCGCTCAGTTTGCCTGCGAACAGTTCAGTGATTAAATTTCCCATATCCTACCAAAAACTTTTAAGGTCCAACGGACAATCAGTTCTTCACATCTCTATACGGTTTGAGAGTCACTTTTCCTACGTCTCCCTGACACACACATTGCCTTTCCTGCTATGCTGTACTGCCCAGGTAAATTACAGCACTCCCCCTTCACCACTTCCCTCCCCCATCTCACAGGCCATTAGGTCAGAGCATCTCCTGCTTGCAAAATACGAATACTCACAACGGGCTGGTGTCTCCCCTAAACCATCCCAAGGTACTCACAGGGTCTGGGTGTCCTCCGGAAGGCTGGGAATGAAGTCAATGTCCCTGCAAGTGATTTTGTAGTCATCCCAGTCGGAACACTCGCAGAAGGCTGAAGGACACCTCTCTGTGCCCTGGCTGCACAGCACCAGCACCAGCAGCAACTGGGAGGCTACCGGGAGGCTCAGCATCTTCTGCCGCCCGCTCCCGCTCTGCTCCTCGCTTCTCCGAGGGGAAGGGAGGAGACGCCGGAGCCGCAGGGACAGACGATGCTGCCCCGCCGGCAGAAGCTGCTCGGGAAAGGCGGCACCTTCGCCGGACAACACCGCCTCCTCCCTATACGGGTACAGGAAAGGTCTCAGCAAACCCTGCGCGCCCTCTCCCTCGGGCAGGCTCCTCTCTTCGCCCCGGCACCCGCGCCCACCCCGCCGGCCATCCCTCCCTGCCGCTCCCCGCCCCACACGGACTCGGCCCCCCTGCTCCTCGGCACCCCTCCCGCGGGGTTCCCCCGGGTCTGTTCCCCGGCAGCACCCGTGCCCCGGCACTCACCGGGGCAGCGCCGAGTCCGGCCGCGCCGTCTGGGCCCCCCCTACCCGGGCAGCCCCGCTCCCCGCGCTCCCCTCCGCAGCCGGCGGGTCCCAGCGCAACCGAGGGGCGCCGGGGCCACCTGCCGAGGGCGGCCGGGACTGCGCGGGATGAGCGGGCTCCCTGACCAGCCCAGCCGGGGGGGGCGGCCGGGCGAGGGCTGCCAGGTACGGAGCTGGGCTCCGGCTCCCTGTCGGCAGCGGGACGGACGAGCCCGCCAAGCCGTTTCAAATGCGGCGGCGCGACGTCTTACCCCGAATATTTCTTACAGCACCTTTGCAGAAGGGAGGAGGCTGTGTAAGCGCGGTACTAACTCACCTGCAAAAGCAGTGAAGTTAAAACAGACCTTTACACCGAGCAAAAAATTCTCTAACTGCAAAGCAGATGAGCACTAAATGTAAAGCAGTTAAAAAAAGCACTGAAAATTCAAAAGACCGGTTTTGAAAATCACCTGATAAAAGACAGCAAGATGAAGAGGAGGGAGTAACATTTTCCACAATATCAGAAAAGATAAAATCCTTTCACCAAAGAAAAAAAAGAGAAAAAAAATCTAACCTTGAGAGAAATAAGGTGGAATTATTGTCACTTGAAGTAGCAACCTACTCTGGTCACAGGTTTACAACGGACATGGCACAGAGGTTCCCATAGTGAACCAGTCATATCTGTGTCTGACAGACATACTAAGAGCTGAAAAAACTGGTTAACACTCATTTAATTCTGGGTTTCTTCATAAGCAAGACATACTGTTGCCAAAAACAAATATTTAAAAGTAGTGAGAGAAAAAAAGAGATATAGTTGTTTAATTCAATGAGGCAGTAAAGTTCTTTAATATTTTGCCTCAATTCCTTTAATATTTTTTTTTAACTACATGCCAGTGTTTTCTCCTTCATGTATATTTTGTGCATGAGTAGGTGCACAACAAGAAAAATGTAAACATAAAGTCAACAAAAATGTTTGTAATGTTGGGAGACGGAAACTTGAAAAAGTAACCTACTCGCAGTAAAAAATTAGACCACAATGTTCTTGGATAAATAGTTTCCCTCTGTCTAGATCCGAGTTATCCAAAAGTTATAACTACAACACTTCAGATATTGTTTTGATGTAACTCTTTAAAAGTAATTAAGTTCATTAGTCTGTGTTTTCTAAATATAATTAATGCCCTCAACATATCTTTTTAAGGTGAGCAAATAATACTATGCCCATAAAGAAATATAAATCCTGATCTTGCAGACATATGTTAGTGGTTAGACCTTGTGTAAGTGAGGAATCCCAACATATATCCTGTTTAGGACAGGGTTATCCTTAGGAGTGTCCCAGTGAGGGGACAGGCTGAAGCCTGTGCCCTAGACAACTTCACACTGCATTGCATGGAATTCCCTTGGGAATGCTGGCTGTCCCATGCCCCACTCAGTCACGTTCTTCTGGCGCACTGCCCATATCTGTAACTCACCCTGCAGCCCTAAGAACCACCACCCACCACCACTTTTTGGTGTCCATACCAATCTGACTAGATAAAAATGAAGCCACAGGCAGATCACTGAACTTCAAGGCTGATGAACAAGGGAGCTGCACACTCCACCGAGGCACAGGCAAGGGAAAAGGTGTGACTCAGTGTTGTCAAGTCAGACACGGAGCTCTGTATCTGTTCACCACTTTGGTCGGTGCTAAGGGAGACTCCAGTACAGTGTAAACCAGACCAAGTTGCTGGAGGCTGCTATCAATGTGTTCAGGCTTGCCACCTCTCAGTGGTGGGATCGTGTTCTTTCCCAGTCAAGGGCTAATGACAAATTTCATGAAGAAGAAAGCCACAAGCTAGTACAGGTTCTGAGGGTGGAAGCATCCCTATTTCTGGGCTGCTATCCCATCCCATCCCATCCCATCCCATCCCATCCCATCCCCTGTGGAAGCTAGCCACACCATATCCTGTGTGGCGTAGCATCAGCAAGTGCAAAATTACCACAGTTGCTACAATCTGCAAAACACCCTACTGGTTAGTCTACCCCTCATCGTTGTCCAAGACATCCAGGGGAATATTGTATGGCATTCATGAGGCATGGCCTGCCTTCCTGTTTCAGGCACCATAGACAAGACACACAATCTCACACATCCATCATATCAGTTGTGGGACACAATTGTATCATTTCATAATACTCCAAAGTCTTACTAATCTCAGAGAGCAACTCAAGAACGGGGGCCAAGGTTGTGGTGCAAGCTCAGGGTTCCTTACTGTGTGCTCCATACAATCCCACTGATCCTTCTCAGATCTGGAAACAACACCTCAGTGCCCACCCATCCTGCAGGGAGACACTTGCCAGGATCTTCAGGACTTGTCTCCTTATTTTCTCTCATGCTGTTGTGGTTTTCATGATTTATACTGCTGTAGCCACATGGCCATAATCTTTAAAAATGAAACGCAGTTACATAAGAGACCAAACAAAACTAAAAGTTTAGTGGAGTTAGGCTTGCCTTGGGTCCTCTGACAAAAGGGAGTAATCAACCACTTAATAAATGTGCTACATGTTACAAAATTCAGACAGTGCTACAGCTGCCTATAGGGTTTTCCCAGGATACCAAAATTCTCTGCTCGTTTTCTTGTTCTTAGTGCCAAAGTATCCAGCTTTTCCTGGGGACACTGTATGCTGTGATACAGGCTGACACAGACACGTGCAAAGCCATCTAGCAAAACAAATGTATCACCAAAGGAATCTCTCTCTTCTTTTAGACCAAGTCTCCTGGCTGTCATGAGTCTATTCTACACCTGATTTCCAGTTAGTGGGTACAAGCCATCGTTGTTTCATCCAGCAAAAAACATTGCCTGACACTGTCCAGAGGCAGCTAGTCAGCTTTGAGCAGCAGCATTAAAATCCTTTTCCAGCTTAATCCGTTTTCTCACAACCGGTCTTGATGACCTAATAAGACTCGGAGCACAACAGAGGAGTCCTTACTTTTCACGACATGGCCTGGTTAGCAAGAAGAGACTAGGGATGTCTATCCCCTCTTTAATGACAGTACTGCTGGGGTGATTTGCTACAACCTCTTGTGTGTAGTCTCTTGCAACCTCCCTCTCTCCCACTTTTATTCTGACTTCAGCGTTATTTTTTATGCATCGCTGTGTGTGGATTATGCAATGGAATAATAGTTTTATTGGTGGGCAGATAAGTAGTCCCAAGATTTGAGTCATTTCAGTGGGTTTTCATAAACCAAATCATACTCATTCATTTGCTGTACTAAAGGTATCCTTATGCTACTTACCTTTACTAATAGGCTACCCTGCATTAGCTACTCCACAGTAATTGTGTTTCGGGCTCTTAAACTAGGGGAAGGGTAATTTGTTTCATTGCTCTTTCACTGAGGGCAAAGTACTTTGAATTACCTTTTATTTAGTAGGAAAAAGAGCATGCATGTAGATATTGGCATCAGAAGCTTTGGCATGTCAACTGCTCTGTGGCAGCAGTGGTAGTCCAGAAAGCTTTAATGGAAGCCATAGATGTCTTCCCAGCTATTTCTAAGGGATCAAAAATGACAACTATAACAGATCACAGACCAAAGAAATGGCAAGGCTGATACTGAAGTTGTAGATGTTCTGAGCAGATTTCAAAATAAGTAAGAACTGCTGAATGTATAATTTCTGGTCTTGAACCCTGAAGGAGGGAAGCAAGGGACTCCTCTCATTCAAGGCCTGATAGCCTTGAAGGAAACAGGAACAGAACAGGTGACTTCAACCTGGGAAGAGCTCCAGGTCTGGATGCACTGCCTCCTGGGCTTCGAGCCTTGCCTTGCACGTTCTGAGCTAGGAACATCAACAGAAATGGTTTGGGGAGAAAGAGGGCTGTTGCTAATCACATGGTGTTTCATGGGCACTGACTTTGCTCTGAAGAGTTATGCTTTAAGCAAGGTGATGTTGTTTACATAGTAGTTTCTAGCACATTTAAGGAATTTGCTGGCTAGAAGTCTGCAATCACAGTTTAGTTCTTTCACTCTGTGAGGGCTCTGCACTGGCCAACCTGCCCACCCCAGCACCACGCACCCTCTGTGACAGCTCCAGGGCTCCAGGTCAGCTCAGGCCTGGGCACCCAGACCCGTCCTTGAGCTATCTAAAAGTTGAACCTGTTCCCAGCCTGATTCCTGCAGCCCTGTCTAGCTGACTGGGTTTCTTGAGTAGACTCGACCTATGTGGAAGCATTGTCTCTGGTCTTCTCTCCAGCTCTGTCTCCTTGATAGACCTTGAACCTACATTGTATTCTTGTCTCCAGGTGTCTCTTGCTCTTCCTGTCTGGACCCTGGACCTGAGTTGATTCCTTGCCTTGCTGCAACTGTCAATATCACCAACCCAATCCTGCTGAGATGCTGCAGGACTGTGTCCTGTTGGCAAGGTCACTGTCTGTGCTGTGGCCACACCTGGCTCTCAGCTTGCTGTTTCTCCTAGAGCAGCCTGTCAGGGCTCAGGGCGCTGATGGGCCTGACTGCCCCTGCCTGGCCTCCTCTACGACCTCCCCCACCTTGCCCACAGTGCCATCACACTGGGGCTGGTCTCCAGCTCCCCGCAGCCCTGCCCTGCCCAGCCATGGGCCCCGCTAAGCCAGGCTTGACACCCAGGCTGACATCCTGGTCCAGCCTCGGCCTCTCCCAGTCCCCAGGGAGGTGCCCAGTGCCTGGGGTTGGGACTGCTCCAGAGCCCCCTGGCTGCCCGGTTCCTGGCTGGGCTGGCAGGATGGAATGGGCTGCGAGGCCCTGCCTGCTGCCCCACGGGGATGCCCTGTGGCTCCTGGGGCCTGGCCCTGAGGGAGTCACTAGCTTTGCGGTGCCATGCTCTGGCTTCTCCTTCTTCTGGTCCCTCTGTTCAACATTTTCCTGAATAGGCAGTCAGATGGTGGAACGAAAAGTATGTTTGTAAAGCTACAGATAACCCCAGGCTAGGGAGGTCTGTGGACTCTAGATCAGAATTTAAATTCAGAAGAGAAAAACACAAGTAGCTACATGCAGTAAAGACACGCCCTGCACAGCAGAAAAATGGGAATATTGTGCCATCATTCCACTTCATTTTGCATTTATAGAGTTGTCTGGAATATTTCATCTGTCAAGAAATCATAGAATCATAGAATCCTGGAATGGTTTAGGTTGGAAAGCACCTTAAAGATCATCTAGTTCCAACCTCTTCCCATGGGCAAGGACACCTCCCACTAGACCAGGTTGCTCAAAGCCCCATCCAGCCTGGCCTTGAACACTTCCAGGGATGGGGCCTCTACAGCCTCTCTGGGCAACCTGTTCCAGTGTCTCACCACCCTCAGAGTGAAAAATTTGTTCCTAATAACTAATCTAAATCTCCCCTCTTCTAGTTTGAAGCCATTACCCCTCATCCTATCACTACATGCCCCTGTAAAAAGTCCCTCTCCAGATTTCTTGTAGGCCCCCTTCAGATACTGGAAAGCTGCTATAAGGTCTCCCCAGAGCCTTCTCTTCTCCAGGTTGGACAACCCCAACTCTCTCAGGCTGTCCTCATACCAGAGGTGCTCTAACCTTCTGATCATCTTCATGGCCTCCTGTGGACCTGCTCCAACCGGTCCATGTCCTTCTTCTGTTGGGGGCTCCAGAGCTGGACACAGTATTCCAGGTGGGGTCTCACAAGAGCGGAGTAGAGGGGCAGACTCACCTCCCTCGACCTGCTGGCCACACTTCTTTTGATGCAGCCCAGGATAGGGTTGGCCGTCTGGGCTGCAAGCGCACATTGCCAGCTCATGTTGAGCTTCTCATCAACCAACACACCCCCAAGTTCCTCTCCTCAGGGCTGCTCTCAATCCATTCTCCGCCCAGCCTGTGTTTGTGCATGGGATTGCCCCGACCCATGTGCAGGACCTTGCACTTGGCCTTATTGAACTTCATGAGGTTGGCATAGGCCCACCTCTCAAGCCTGTCCAGATCTGTCTGGACGGCATCCCTTCCCTGCAGCATGTCAACCGCTCCACACAGCTTGGTGTTGTCAGCAAACTTGCTGAGGGTGCATTCAGTGCCTACATCCATGTCGCCCAAAAAGATGTTAAATAGTACTCGTTCCAGTACTGACCCCTGTGGAACACCACTTGTCACTGCACAACACTTGGACATCAACCCGTTGACTGCAACTTTTTGAGTAGACAAACTGAGGATTATTCACAAGATAGTAAAGAAAACAGGAGGTTTAGAAACATGATCTGTATTGAAGGAATGATGGAACATAGTTACTTAGCTTAGTCAAGACTGTAAGTATTTTAGGCTGTAAAAAAAGAACAATAATCAGTAGTTCTGACCACATCAGTTCTGAAAAGTGATGGCATCTAGCAGGTTACAGCAACTGGTAACTTTCCACCCCCTGCAGATCATTAATAAATGTTCCTTTTTTTGTATACTAAAAACCGTTAATGTATTAAAAGTATCACCAACATGTGTACATACACAATTATAAACATAATCCTAAGAACAGACATTCAAAATCATGTATGCCCTGAGCACAGAGAAATGAAGCAGTTCTAATCAATCAATATGGCTTCTGCTCTGATCCTAATAAGCAAATATGAAAGAAAAATCATTTGCAAATCTGCAGTATATTGCAGATTATTTTTTTTCCTGGTGTTTTTTCAAAGACCCCTGCAGGTTCCTATTAATTTAAACATGGCAAAAATTGACAAGCATATTTTTCCACTGTTACAGACACTCCCTCTAGTGACAGCCACAGTTGTTCATTTAGTACTTATCATCTCCAGCACTGCAAGGCTCAGAATTCCATTGGTTTTGCGATGATTTGTAAAAAAGTAACATTATTCTCATTTGCCAGATTTGATATGGTATCTCAGGTATCTTTGCACTGCTTATATGGTTTATACACAAATTAGATATACCACAACAGGTTCTAACAAAGAAGCAATTAGCTCTAACTGGTGTTCCACATAAACTCCTCAAGGGTTACTAGATATCAACAGGTAAATCTTGTAATATCTGTATGAGGAAGTGTTTAAACTGGGAAAATAATTCAGTAAAGAGTAGAATAAAGACTTGGGGTTTTTTTCTGATTAATCAACGTGTTTAGCCTTTCTAGACACTTGTAAAACATGCCAGTTCCTACCTGTTTCTATTTCAGTATCTGAAATAATTTCTGGTCTGTCAGAAAAAATTACATTAGACACGCTGCTTTGACACAGCACCACTCATCAGACCAAGTGTTTGAATAGCTACATGAAAGAATGCTATTCTAGGTTCTTGAAGATTCATGTCTATATAACCAATTTATCTTCGACTTCAAGAACAGGTAGTTAGGGAGCTTTATGGTTATGTGATCTTAAGGAACTCTTGTGCTTCTCCTTCGGCTTTATTTCATGAAAAAGCCATGAAAAAGATGTGAAAATTGAAATACTCAGTTGGCTGAAGACTAAATAGGAGGTACTGCTGTGTAAAGCCTTGTAAAGCCTGAGGTTGCCAATTCTAAGAGTGCTCAGAGAGAACAGTAAGATGAAGCTATCCCTTGGACTTAAGTAATTAGTTAAGGTAAGAACTATGAAAGCTGTTTTCAAGTAGGTATGTTTGTATCCAGAAAGGATTACAGAATCACAGAGTCATGGAATCACAGAGTCACAGAATCATTGAGACTGGAAGGGACCCCTGGAGGTCATCTGGCCCAAGCCCCTGATCAAGCAGGGCCACCTAGAGCCAGTTGCCCAGGACTGTGTCCAGACAGCTTTTGGCTGCTTCCAAGGATGGAGACTCCACAACCTCTTTGTGCAACCTGTGCCAGTACTCAGTCATCCTCACAATTAAAAAGTGTTCCCTTACGTTCAGACAGAAGTTCCTGTTCAGTTTGTGCCCACTGCCTCTTGTCCTGTCACTTGATACCATCTTCTTTATGCCTTCCCTTCAGGTATTTATACACATTGATGAGATCCCCCAAGTCTTCTCTTGTCCAGGCTATACAGCCCCAGCTCTCTCAGCGTTTCCTCATAGGAGACATGTGCCAGTCCTTTAATCATCTTAGTGGCCCTCAGCATGTTAGTAGCTCCCTCAGCATAGGTGGGTTCATCCCACCAGGGCCCGTGGACTTATGTATGTTCAGTTTTTTTAAGTATTCTCTAAACTGATCCTCTTCCACCAAGGGTAAGTCTTCCTTTCTTCAGACTTTCACCTAGGATTGTCTTGTTCCAGACTCTGCTCCTGGTCTCTGAGGCCTTGGATTCCTAAAGGCTACTCTTGCAAGCAAAGACTGAGGCAAAGAAGGCATTCGGGACCTCAGCCTTTTGCATGTCCTCTGTCACCAGAGCCCTTGCTCCGATTTAGCAGTGGGCCTACATTTTCCAGTCTCCCTTTTGCTGCCTAGAGAAGTCCTTCGTATTGCCATTGACATCCCTTGCCTGATTGGGGCACAGAATAGAAGACAGCTTCTGTATTTACAATTACAAGACCTTTTCTTCCTGTCTGCATTTATCCTAAAAAAGCTCTCAGGTGTTTTTTCTCAGGCTTGTATTGCCTGTGCCTCCTCATCTAAAGTTAGCTTTCTAGTCATCTTTGTCTGATTTCATTCTGCTCTGCCTGCATCTCTTGCATAGGCATCTATGCTCAGAAATAACATAACATCCAGCAAAAACTTATCTGCCCTCATAATTCAGACTTCAGACAGATCTTGTACTTTTCTTTGACTTGGCTCATGGCACATACCTGCTTTGATATGGAGACCAGCGTGTTTAATAGAGGGGCTTGACTGTTTATTACAACAATCATAAATCAAAACAGGTTTTTAAGCTCACTGACTTAGGTGACAATTCATCTAGCCCACAGTGCTTCTGCTTCTTTTGCGTCTATGATATCTGTTCATAAAAGAATTCATTTTCTGAGCCTAGTAAATGATTAATCTTTAATCCAGTTAATTATTTATTTAGGATTATCTTACCTTTTCTTTCTGATAGCCTTCTGAAAGAAATATCTAAACGATCTCCTGAAAGCCACAAGAATAATGATTTGTCATGGATGACAAGTAGCGTAGTATGAAAAGATACCGCTTGTGACAAATCCAAGAACTTAAAAATTTCAATTTAAGCTTAAAAAAAAACGATTAAAAAAAAAGTTATAGTCATTCTGGATTTTCCAGTCCTAAGGTCTGTGTCCTCGGGCTCCCTGTACATGTATTTATATATAGAGTAATGTAATGGCTTCTAATAATATTTCCTTTTTTAAAAAAACAATGATCTTTCTTAAGTGTATGAGTCAAGGGGCACAATAGCATTAACCAAGCAGCACTAGCCTTAAGTAGCAAGACCATGCTGGCCTTTCTAAATAAAAGCACTGTCAAGTGATTGTCTCAATGCAGCACTTCAGATAACAGAATGCTGGGATATATATTTTTGGCTTCATATAATAACATGAAAGTGTTTGGTGCTTGTAAAGTTTAACAACTTCTTTAGAAGTATGTCTAGTGTAGTCGTTTATTACGCATAGTTAAATCATTGATTTCTCATGCATACTCATTCCAAACTGAAGAGATTTTCTGTAGCAATCCTATGCACTTACATTTAACATCCTTATGACAAAAATGAACAACAAAAAAATAACCACAGTACTGTTTAGCCTCAAAAAAAAATTTACAGAAATATGAAGATACTTGTTAAAACTGCTAAAAGGGGCAGACAAGGGAGTTACCTTGCATGCCTCATGATGAATTTTTAAGGACACAAAACTGCAAGTGCATACCTAGTAAATAAGGCTTTGGGAAGGGCATAAGAAAGCCAGTGTCGTTAACACTAGGATAGGGTCAGTTACTAAAAGAAAGAAATCATCCTTCGAAAAGTTAATGTCATATTTCAGGGTAGAACACAAAGTTTTCTTTCAAATGCTAGCAGGCTAAACGTAAAATACAGTAAAATGAGCTTAAAAGCAGTTGAAGAACAACTTGTGAAAACCAAAAACTAATAATCCCTTTTCAGATGAAACAAAACAAGGAATGCTCCAAGACTCTACGAGACTAGTAGATGAATTAGCCTATAAAAGGAATATGTAGAAGAGATAAAGCCATAACCCAAAAGTGAATGCTTTTTTCTTCTATGCTTACTGTAGAAGAGCTCAGAGAGATTCTCAGACTGATATTTCTTTGTGGACAGATAAATTCAACTTGAGAAAAATTGTGGCAGTAGCAACACCTTGGAATACAAGGCAGATAGCAGCCTCGCCGACGGGCCTGAGAAGCAGTGAACAAAGACATAGATAAAGAAGTAGAACTGGATCTCAGCCAGATCGTAACAGGGGTTCAAAAGTATACAGCTGTGTGTGGGTGCATGTGAAAAGAGCATAATCAGAACACTGATTGTGCGTGACTGGATGTTTATGTCCTGGAACACCTGGACATGCTGGATGTATGGGGAACAGAAAGAGCGAAGTACGTGAACACCCTGTTTGGCTGCATAGTTGAGATCCGTATCTGTATCTGTAGCTATATAACAGCAGCTCGTGTGAATAAACTTGGATTCAGTACACCACACTGAGTCCGGGTGAATCAGCTCGCCTCAAATGGCGCCTGAACAGCGGGAACTTATATAAATTCGGTGGTGCCTCTGCAGCTGAATGGAATGGAGACAGGAATGCACGCAAAAGTTCTTCTCATTGAACGAGTAAGTAACGCGGCTGCGGTAATATGGGACAGATGGCTTCTCAAGAAGATAAATTGTATATACAAGTGTTGCAACGTATTTTAAAGGAACAACGATTTAAGGTGTTGCCAGTAAAGCTAGCTGCTTTGCTTGCATGGATTAGAATGCATTGTAATTGGTTCTCTTCCACAGGAACCTATGATAGTCAAATTTGGGCAAAAGGAGGGGAAGAATTACAAACGAAAAAGGAGTTACAGTTTGAGGTATCTGATGAAGTAATAATAAGATGGAAAACAGTGTTTACTGCCCTTAAGGCGCTGCAACCTGCAGAAGAAATTTTGCAATCTAAAACGGTGGCGTGTGTTGATGTTTCACATAATGACTCTGTTTATGATGAAGTATGTTTCTTGAGGGAGCTGGAGTTAGATCCTTTTGACCCTGGTCCTGCAAATCCTGATAAGGAACCTAATTTATATCCTCCCTTAAGTCCTATTCAAGCTAGGGCTGCCGCGGCACTGTCTCTCGTGTCACTGACAGAGAAAAAGCCTCTTGTGCCCCCCCTCACCCTGACAGCACCTAGTGCGCCACCAGGATATTCTTTACCATGTACACGGGCAATGGGGGGAGCACCGCTTATAGATTTTGCCAACAATTTAACCCCCAGTGCGCCGCAAGAGCCTTGTACACTAATCAATTCCTGCCATAAGGAGGCTATGAAACGGGGATATGTGTCCATGTTAATGGTAATACCTGTATTATATCATCCCAATTGGCCTCCTCAATTTGAACACATGCAATATGAAATGGTTAAAGAAGTACGGAAAGCGGTCCAAGATTATGATTTGCAAAGTACTTACACAATAAGCCTGCTGACAGCCATTGGAGAAAGTTTCACCATGACTTGGTATGATTGGAAAGCGTTATTAAAGATGATTCTAACATCTGTTCAGTATTCAGTCTGGCAGGCTGAACACAGGGATCCTGTTACAGGGCAAACAATGGATAATATTTCCAATGCAGTGAATGTGGGTATGGCAGAATTGTTAGGAGAAGGGCAATATTTAACACCCCAGGCTCAAGTAGGATTGCCAAGAAATGCACTACAACAGGCTACAGAACTAACTCTAAAAGCGTTATGAAAAGTCCCGGAAACAGGTCATCAAACCTCTCATTTTGCCACTCTCCGACAGGGTCCCCACAAGCCGTATATAAATTTTATTGATCTGTTAACAGACAAGTAGAACATGAGGAAGCAGCAAAGGTATTATTTTACAACTAGCATATGAGAATGCTAATTCTGATTGTAAGAAAGACCTCTCATCGGTAAGAGGCTCAGCACAAACAATTGTAGATTACATAAACGCATGTCAAGATGTGGGTTCAGAGGAGCATAAAGCTAATGTGTTAGCAGTGGCTTTAGCTCAGCACCTCTCTGTTAATAACCCTAATAGTCCTGCAGAAAAAGTGAAATGCTTTCAATGTAATCAAGAAGGACATATTCAAAACCACTGTCCTACCAGAAACAAAAAAGGAGGAAACAAAGACAAGAAACCTCAAATGCTATGCCCTTGCTGTAAAAAGGGGTATCACTGGGGGAATCAGTGCCGATCTAGATTTGATAATCAAGGCAGATCATTGTCGGGAAACTTCAAGCGGGGCGTGAGACCCAGCACCCCTCAAACCAACAGGGTCTGTCCTGCACACATCCCGACCCCACCCATTCGCAGTTGCAGTCTCAGTTCAGCTCTTGTACCCCGCAATGCAGCATTACCGATTTATCAGCAAGCACTCGAGGTAGTGCAGGACTGGACTTGGCCTCATCCGCTGATACAACCATCTTAAATACCGAGATTGTTTTTATTGGAACTACTGTATACAGACCTTTACCCTCAGGTTATTGTGGCCTTATATTAGGACAGTCTTCAGTATCGAAAATGGGTCTTTTTGTACTACCTGATTGATTCTGATTATTTAGGGGAGCTAAAAGTTATGGTTTGGACATTACATCCTCCATGCAGAATTTCCAAAGGGGATCGTATTGCACAATTAATATTGCTTCCTTATTTTGTTCCAAATGCCTTGAATATTCAAAGGGGAGAAAAAGGATTTGGCAGTACTGGAGAGCCAAAAGTTCTATGGGCACAAAAGGTAACATTACAGCAACCGTTTTTAACATTAAAAATTAAAGATCATACTTTCTCTTAACCTGATTACAAACAAGTAAAATTCATGGAAACGGACTGCAAAACTTTCCTGTCCCATTGGCTTTGATCATGATTTGTACTGCTTATGTGACTTGCTCAATGCTTTTAGATATTTGAGGCAATAGAAAACACAGAATAGAAAATGGTTCATTTTATTCTAAAATTATTAAATATGAGAGGATATTTTATAAACTTTTTTTAAAACGGGATATCACAGTTATTGCTTTCTACAAAAAACTTGGTAGAAAACAATAGTAGGTTTTCCCCCCCAAAAAAAAATCAACCCAAAACTTTAAGATCTTTTTTCACTGTTTGATTTGGGTTGACCAGTGGCCCCTAAAAGGGGAAAAATTGCAACAAGCTGAGAAATTAGTTGAAGAACAACTTAAAGCTGGACATATAGTTCCCTCAATGAGCCCGTGGAATACTCCTATCTTTGTGATTCCAAAAAAAATCAGGGAAATGGAGACTGTTGCAAGATCTCCAAGAAATTAACGCAGTTATGCAACCTATGGGTGTGCTGCAGCCTGGAGTTCCAAATCCCACTATGATCCCTGCTGATTGGCCATTGTATGTGATTGATTTAAAGGATTGTTTCTTTACAATTCCCCTTCATCCAGCTGACTCTATGTATTTTGCATTTTCTCTGCCCAGTATAAATAATCAAGCACCAGTGAAACGTTATCAATGGACTGTCTTACCTCAAGGTATAATGAACAGTCCCACCATTTGTCAAATTGTAGTGGCAGCAGCAATAGAACCAACAAGAAAGCAATTTCCTAAGGCATGTATTCATCATTACATGGACGATATTCTGCTTGCTGCTGCAGATTCACTAACATTACACCAGACCTTGCAGCACTTACTGAATAACTTAGAATTATCAGGGCTGCAGGTGGTGCCAGAGAAGGCGCAAAGTCAGGAGCCTTGAAAATATCTTGGCTGGATTTTATTCAATCAAGTAATTCGGCCACAAAAATTACATCTCGCTATGAATATTAGAACCCTGCATGATGCTCAAAAAGTGCTTGGTTGCATTAATTAGGTATGGTCTCTATTAGGCATTGCCACACATGAATTAAAAAATCTTTTTGACACTCTGAAAGGATATGCTAGACTTGATTCTCCACGAGAGTTGAGTGACGCTGTAGAAAAGGAGTTACATATGGTTCTACGTAAAGTGGAAGTGGGATTTGCACATTGCGTAATGCTCACCTTACCACTCAGATTATATATTATCAATAAACCATTTCAGCCACTTGGGTTAATCGGGAAGTTCGATACTCTGAGTAATAAATTAATCACATTAGAATGTATATTTTGTCACACACCCCAAAGAAAACAGTAACTACTAGGGTAGAATTAATAATTGCAGTTATTGAAAAATCTCGGGTTTGCTTTCAGCACTTACGTGGTCAAGACCCCGATTTTATTATGGTACCCATGACCTCCGATTCCTTCCAAGCATTATTCAGGGAATCAATTCAATTGCAAGCGGCTTTGGCAGATTATATGAACAAAATTCTGTTTTCCAATCCCCATCATAAACTTTTTCAGGTATTAGAATATATTCCACTTTCAAGTCAGTCTGCATGACTCCTTTACCTAAGGCACGTACCGCCTTTACTGATGGCTCTGGGAAAACTGGCAAAGCCGCTGTAACATGGAAGGAAGATACGAAATGGTGCGATTCTGTTATTACACAAATAGACTTTATGCATCTTGTTGAACTCACAGCTGCCCTGCACACCTTGGACCTCCTTCCGCAAGAAGGTTCAAATATTGTTGCTGATTCCTATTATGTTGTTGGAATAGTACAATGGCTCGAAAGATCACTGCTAAAGGAAGTTAATAATAAAGTTATTGAAATTATTGCTAAGATTATATGAAGTTTTGATGAAGTGTGAGCATTCTGTGTTTATTATGCACATACGCTCACATACACAGTTACCAGGACGGAAGGAAATGCAAGAGCAGATGCATTAACATTAGTAGCCTTGTTAACTAGAAGGTTTGAGACAGCTCACTTGCCACACAATTTGTTCCATCAAAATACATTAGCCTTCGAGAAAGAATTTGGGCTGACCTCGCAGCAAGCCAGAGATATCATCCGTGTGTGTGCTGACTGCCAGCAACTCACTTTAACCCCTTTGGAAGGTGGGGTAAATGTTCGTGGTTTAGGACCAAACGAATCCAGGCAAACCAATGTGACACACGTTCCTGCATTTGGGAGGCAACGTTATGTGCACGTCACAATTGATACTTTCTCTGGGTTTTTAGTATGCACAACCCTGGCAGAAGACAAGGCAAAAGATGTTAAATGATATTGGACACATTGCTTTGCTATCCTAGGGGTTCCAAAACTTATAAAAACTGATAATGGACCTGCGTAGCAATCACATACCATTAAGTTGTTTCTACAAAATTGGGGAATAGATCATGTGTTTGGTATCCCACATTCACCTACAGGGCAAGCAATTGTTGAACGTGCACATAAGAACTTAAAAAATATGCTTGAAAAACAAAGAAGGGGGAATATGACTCCTCAGGAACAATTGGATAATGCCACTTACACACCCAATTTTTTAATTCGCTCAGTAGATCACTTAGCAACTACAGCAAAAGAAAGGCATTACCTTACAAGTGCACGATTTTGCCATCACCCCAAGGTTTGGTTTCATGACTTGCCGGATTATAATACTTGGAAAGGACCTGTGGAATTGATAACCTGGGGGAGAGGCTATGCTTGTGTTTTACTGTCTTCAGGTTCTCAGTGACTTCCCGCACGACACGTGAAGCTGTATCATGAGCTGGAACGAAACCATGAGCAACCCGATACCCCAGATGAACAACCTCCAGATTCGGAAAAAGCCAATGAAGAGAAGGCATGAAGCTCAAGACATCACCTGTGATGATTTGAAGGCGTTAGATGCCTCTGCACCATAGGATGCACCAAGTGGGAGCAGAGCCAAATCCTGTTAACACCTTCTTAGCATACCTGGCTATTATCTCAGCCAACTCCAAGGTAATGACTGTGGTCTGGTGGAATCTGATGTGCGCACCCTTGCTACAAGGTAACATATACCGGGCCCATGTGATGAACCCTCCACTATTCCGACCAGTCACATGGTGGGATCCAGAACCTCCAATATCTAATAACAATACTGGCTGGATTGGTGGTGCATGGTTGCCCCCACCAGGACCATTAATGAACGGCTCTGATTGGGCTCAAATTAACGAGAGCCAGACATTCCATACAGAATTACCACCTGCGTGCTTCACTATAAACAATTTAATGGGAGGTTGTGATCCCATTCAGGAACAGTGGCATTTGGTAGCCAGAAGAGGGAATTTGACCTTTTTTACTATACCAGGTATGAAAGGGTGTAGTAGGATGTTGCACCTCCTACCGACTTGCCTGAATACCATTTTGAATTCATCACTACAGAGCATGAGAGGACATGGAAACTGTGTCATTTACAATCACCTCGAGGAGTGAATCTGTCTCTATACACCATACTAGATTGGGAGCTTTTTGGGCAATTATGGTCAAACAATCATAGCGTTAACTTTAGCCAGAGCTCAAATGAATCAATAGTTTGGCACAATGGGGGAATATCTGAGCCAGTATATCAGGGTGTGTATAATGGATCTATATCTTCTACACACTTAGGGATTTGGAGAATCTCCCTCCCTCTAGTTGAGCACTGCATTGCCCATGGCAATTATAATAGTTCTCAATATCACCAGTTTTCATTGCATTTGAGCAATGCCTCTATACAGTCTACAAGGATCTGTACTTCATATTCTTATGCATTTGTGGCATCATTTAACATTAGTATCACTAAGTGTAATCATTTGTTCTGCGTTAGTGTATCACAACCCTTATGCGCTAGTTGTCTTACTTATAATAATATAACTGGTCTCAACCTTACTTATATAATGCCTATTCGACATCGTTCTGAAGTTTGGCTCCCCGTGAACCTTACTAGAGAATGGGAAGGTGAAGGTAGCCTACCACAGTTGAAACGAGTATTAACTTTGAAGCTATCTAAATGATTTATTGGCTGGCTTATAGCCTTTATTGTCTCTGTTATTAACATTTTAGTGAGTGCTTCTGTAGTCACTGCTTCTTTATTTACATCTGTTCAAACAGCTCAGGAGGTAGGAGTGGCTGTGTCTAATATCACCACTGATATGCACTTCCAAACTCTAATAGATCAGCAAATTTTAACAAGACTAAATGCTTTGGAAGCTGCAGCTTTATGGATAGGAGAAAAACAAAATGTGCTAATGACACGAATGACATTGCATTGTGATTGGGAACACACCGACAAAAATTTATGTGTAACACCGTTAAAATGGAATGAATCAAATACTGAGTGGGATCAAGTGAAGGCACATTTCAAGGAGCATTCACGATTAATATGAATGATGAAATTAAGATTAACCCAGCAGTTATCACAATTACAAACTTCGACTCGCAAGAGCGTGATGGATGAGTTAGCAGACAGCGTGACATGGCTCAATCCAAAAACATGGTTTTCAGGATTAAACTTGCAAATACGGATTTTCATTGGTATTGGTATTCTTATTGTTGTGATTTTCCTTGTAGTCTTACAGATCCTCTGGCGAACCGTCCGTAGCATGCAAAAGACAGAAGCAAGAGTGATGGCTGCTTTGATTTTACAATTGTCGGCGCAAAACAAAGAAGGGGGAAATGTGGCAGTAGCAACACCTTGGAATACAAGGCAGATAGCAGCCTCGCCGATGGGCCTGAGAAGCAGTGAACAAAGACATAGATAAAGAAGTAGAACTGAATCTCAGAAGATCGTAACAGGGGTTCAAAAGTATACAGCTGTGTGTGGGTGCATGTGAAAAGAGCATAATCAGAACACTGATTGTGCGTGACTGGATGTTTATGTCCTGGAACACCTGGACATGCTGGATGTATGGGGAACAGAAAGAGCGAAGTACGTGAACACCCTGTTTGGCTGTATAGTTGAGATCCGTATCTGTATCTGTAGCTATATAACAGCAGCTCGTGTGAATAAACTTGGATTTAGTACACCACACCGTGCCTGGGTGAATCAGCTCGCCACAAAAAATAACCAGTCAAATTCTTATTTACTTGGTGACTGAAATAGCAGAAGTTGTGACTGTGGTGTACTTCTCAATTAACACCCTTTTTGTGCCAGAGGATTAATTAATATTATGCTAATATTTAACAGAGATTCTAAGGAAAATAAAGGAATTTCAGATTCAGATAATACAGATAACAGAATCCAGAACACAGAATGACAGCATCCAGAATCAAAGAATACAGTTTCAGCTCCAACAACTGTAGTGGGTACATTAGTAGAAACTATAATAAAGAATAAAATTACTGGATGCATGCATAAATAAGATCTTTGGAGGATGAGTCAAAACAGCTTTTCTGAAAGACAGATGTTCCTCATCTTCTGAAGCTGTCAACAGAACTTTAAATACAGTTTACTTAGACTTTCAATCACCCTTTTGCACAGTCTTCAGCAAAGGCCCTTAAACTATGCAGCCACAAAGTAGAAAGCAAGCACTTTTTCACACATCCAGAAGTAAAATTCCAGAAATCATTGCTAGGACATTGGGGAAGCAGGCAGGATTATACAAATTTAGGGGCTACAGGCCTGTAAACAGATACCAAAGGAAATAGTCCTCTTACAAATGTCTGCTGACATGACAAATGTGGATGCTGGAGGAAACTACAGCGAGGGTTAGATCACAGAAAGTAGTCAGGTTCAGGTGCTCTCTCTAAATAGCATCTCCTGCTGCTACTGTTGAATACAGTATGCTGGGCCAAATGGACCAGCAAGGCATTTTTTATGTTCTGTCTGGACACGGTGATAAAGACATGCACACAAATCTTAGCCCTTTCCCTACTATGAAGAAAGGTGCAGCAAAAAAACCCTGATGTATCCATCTAGTCTGGAAATCAACATGCACAAGTACCAGGAACAGACTTTACTGAGCTGACAGATCATCACACTTGGTAAATTGGCAACCCTCATCAACAGCCCTATCACACTTACCTGTTCCCTCTCTCATTCCTTGAATTTTGAAGGGAAAAGAGGACACCAGAAGTTTGCACTAAATATGTTGTGTAAAAACCACAGTGAGCTTCAAGCAGTTTGTTACCTTACACTGGTGTTCACTGAATCAACTGAGTCTGAAAACATTGCGGGCCAGGTCAATGGTCATGCATTGGAAGCCAGGGAAGACTTATTTCTTTGCTCATTATTCACTAATGCTTTAGCTCACAGTGAGGTAAATTATATCATTACATTCCTATTCAGTGTCTCACCTGCCTTTAGCTCAGATGAGGATAATGCCTCTCAAGCATGACCACAAATCAAAGACACAGCAGCAGGGGCCAGCAGTCGGTGTGTTGTAATCATATGGAATGCAAGCATGCCTGCTGCATTAGAGACTTGTGGGTGAGTAAATGAAACAGTCCTGCGGGATAGGAACAAAGGCAGGCAGTATGGATTGTCAGCCACGCCTTATTACTGTGCTCAAAGGCTAATGGTCACCCCCTGGAGTGGATCCCAGAGGCAATACAGACACATCTGTATTAAAAAAACCAACCCACTGCATTTACCTTGGGCTCGAATGCTCACCTACAGGTGATCTGCAGCCAAATATTCCAGTGATTTTAGGTCTATTGCAAGTTCTGCCTAAGTTTCAGAGGCCCAGGTGGTTTCCTGTGATCTTTCACAGAACTCTTTATCCCTTTTCTCTCTTCAATGCCAGTCGTGTAGCTGCCTGTAATACTTCAGCGTGGAGAAGAGAAGGCTCTGGGGAGACCTTATAGCAGCTTTCCAGTATCTGAAGGGGGCCTACAAGAAATCTGGAGAGGGACTTTTTACAAGGGCATGTAGTGATAGGACGAGGAGTAATGGCTTCAAACTGGAAGAGGGTAGATTTAGAATAGATCTCAGGAAGAAATTTTTCACTATGAGGGTGGCAAGGCACTGGAACAGGTTGCCCAGAGAAGTTGTGGAGGCCTCATCCCTGGAAGTGTTGAAGGCCAGGCTGGATGTGGCTTTGAGCAACCTGGTCTAGTGGGAAGTGTCCTTGCCCATGGCAGAGGGTTGGAATCTTTAAGGTCCCTTCCAACCTAAACCATTCTATGATTCTAGGAATATTTGGTCGATTGTACTGCACACAAGGGTAACAGACACAACATCTGTGAATAGGGTGATGCCTGGCTTAAAGAAACAAGAGAAAAGATAGGAATGGACATGTCTTCCTTGTAAGAAATAACTGTTTTAAGTAGCTCACACACTGCTTTTGCCAGATCAGCCAGATACCCTGTCTCCTCATAAGCAGAATAGACACACCTGCTTTGCCGGGGTAACAGCTTCTGTTTCTGCTCTTCCTGTTTATTCAGCTGTAGTGTTTGCAAACGCCAATGAGTATTTTGTAAAGGTTTCCCTTTAAAAGACTTTTATAAACGCGACCGACTTCCCGCTGCCGCCGCCTCTGAAGGACCAACGGCTTCGCCGCAGGGCGGGGCCCGGCCTGCCGTTACCGCTCCTGCCGGCCCGCGCGCCTCGGCTCGGCCGGCGTGGCCGCCGCAAAGTCTCTTGGGAGTTGAAGTCCTCCACGCGGTCCTTCCCATGGCGGGCTTGCTGCTCGTGGACTACCTGTCCCTCAGAGCCTTACGGGGGGGCGGGGCCCTGGCTCCCGGAAGGCGGCTCTGGCAGCTGGTGTCAGGGCGGCTAGTTCAAGTTGCCATAGCGGCGAGGTGAGGCGGGTGGGGAGGTGTGTGGGGTTGTTGGGTGTGTTCGGGTGAAGGGGTCGGCTTCGCCTCGCTGAGGTGGGGCGCCCTCCCGCAGCCGCTGTGCGGTGGGGGCTGGTGGGCTCGGGAAGGGCATAGCCGAGGGCTGCAGCCAGAGCGGCGTGTGGGAAGGGGCTGCGGCTGCCGCTCGGGGCTGGCGGGGTGCGGAGCGCCGCGGGAGGGCGGGCGCTGAGGTGAGCGGCGCCGCGCGGCGCGGCAGCCGGGAGCTACGGCGGGGAGGTGCCGGGTGCGGTGGCAGCGCGGTCGGCCTCGAACCGCGGCGGCAGCCGGGGCAGCCCGCGGGCCTGGCGAAGGGCCCGGCCGTCGGCGTGCCCGGCGCCGTCCTGGGGTTGTCCCGCTGCCCTCGGGGCTTTGCTGGTCCTCCCTGGGGCAGAAGATCCCGGAGGCCCTGAGAGATGAGATCAGGTGCTAATAAAGTTCGATACGTGCACGGCGGGAGGTGGGTTTTGCATTAGTTGAGTTTACTTGTTGTGAACAGTATGAGGGAACCGTTTTCTGTGTCGTGGTGCTGAAGACTGCTGGGAACACGGTGCCACAAGTTGACAATAAAATGTAGTACTGGTGCCTGAAAGCGCGATGGTGAAATGTTACCATGTTGGGTCACTTTCCTGGCTTTTTGAAAACTTCTCCTGACTCTGTTAGAAGCACTGAAGGAAAGGGCCGTTCAGGTGTCAAGTTGTCCCTTTCTGGAATGGCTACAGAATTTTTTTGTCATGCTCTGTCTTAACTATCAGTCTTTAAACGTGCCTTTAGCACTGTTAGTTACCTAGTCGTAGATTGGTCTGTGTGGAGCTAAATGAACGAAAACACTTGAGAAGTAATCAAGTTGTGTATCCTGAGTTCATCTTTTGCTTACTTGAGCTGGAGAACTTGCTATTGAAACTGTCAGCTGTACTTCATGCTTGCTTTACCCTGCCGATCTCTTAACAAGAGAGTCCTCAGTGAAACTGAAACACCCCGTTTTCTACAGGGAAGGAAAATACTGAGTATTGACGTTTTTCCTCAGTGTGAGAAAGGTTATAATCTGTTTGGGTAGACTAAAAACCAGTAAAAGACAAATGATTCTCACTGTCAAGTAGCTTGTATGATCATGTTCTGAAATCAATCTATGTTTTTGGAAACAGTAATAATAGACTTTTTTTGGTTTAAATTAATAGGCAAATGTGCATACAGAATATTTGTACAAATTTCTACTTTTTTATGAATTTTTTTTAATCTAAAATGAAACTTCTGTAATTCCTTTAAAAATGAGGATGTTGCTTTATATGAAACAAAACTTCTTCAACTTAAAAGCACTTACGGTTCCTCTTAGGTTGCTCAGGAGAACAAAGAGGAATGCTACTTAACCATAAACAGAAGGTTTTCTTCAGACAAAATGTCTTCCTGTGTCTACTGTTTTCTTTTATATTTATCTTGTTTACTAGCCTTTCTTCAGTGCTTTGGCTAGTAAGTATCTTAATGACCCTATTTTTGGACAGCTGAAAACAAACCCATTAATCTTTTCTGCTGTAAATATTCATTTCACTTTTGTTTTCTCCAGTGTCATAGCTTTTCAGTAGTTGGGGCTCTTCCAGCTAAGATGCTTCTCGGAATGAATTTTTCAGCAGATAGTCAACTGCTGTTTTTCATTAATTTCTATCAGTGCCTATCTCTTTTCTGACATTAGAAGTTGCAATACTTGTCTAACTAGAGGTACATGTAGGGCCATGTTCAGAGGTCCACTCTCAAAAGAGTTTGAGAAATTTTTAAGAATTTAGTTCCCATCAGCTGAGATGTAATAACTCACCTTTGGAATTCTGCTGATTTATGCCATTTCATCTGGAAATGAGTTAAAACACTTTCTGTAATTTGAATGATCTTACATGTCTCGTTGTTCTTAATTTCTCTGTCTACTTGGGTATCCTTAAAAAGCCCTCTTTCACTAAAGTGAAACTGATAATGTTGTAAGTGATGTTATTTTTGGGCTCTCAGCTTCCAGAAAGAAATGTGACATGGTGGAATTAAGAGTTAAGCCTAATCTTTCTCTTGGAGCTGTTTGACTTGCGGACAAGCTATCTGAATTGCATAACGTAAGGTTAGTTTTCTAGCTCTCATGGGATACTTCTGTGCGGTATTTTACATTCAGAGTAAATCCAACATATGTTGTTCTGCCCAGTTTGGGAGGAAAAGAGAATTTGCTTCCTGTGAAACTGTGAATGGAGTTCTAAAGAATCTAAATTTCCCAAACAACATTTACTGTGACGTTGTAGTTGAGATAATATGACAGATACAGACCATCAACCATTTGCTATGATCATTAAAATTAAATGTGTTGTGACTGTACAAATGATAACAGTCAGACAAAATGTGCTGGTACATAGGTCCATGCATAAATGAAGACTAGATTCCTGTGGATTAATGTCTCGGGGCTGAGTTTCTGATCCCTAATAAGGCTGATCTCGTGCTTAATTCTTAGTATGGCCGTTAATAGGGGTCTGCCCTTTACTTGTTGTCTTAAAGATATTTTCACAAAATGCTTTGAAACTGAAACCCTTTGTTAAGCTTGGAGGAAACTGATCGCTGAATCAGTTGCCTATTGGATTTTGAGTGATTGTGCTGCTTATCATGCTTGGTAAGATCAGAAAGAGATGTTTTAGCCCAGAGAACTGACATTGCAGATATAGAAGGAATTCAAAATTACTCTAGAAGAGGTAATGCCAGACTTGTTTGAGAGAAGTCTCATTTCATGCTTATCAGTGATACATGTGTTCTGTGTGCTGGAATATGGATCGTGCTGGTGTCTGTGTGAGGTTCTAGTGAAGGTCGAGGGAAAAATACAGCTTGATGTAGTAATGTGCAGGACAGAGTAAGTTGTTTGGGTTTTTTTTGTACTGAATTATGGTACAAATGAATATTATTCCATGTTACTATTTCTACTAGTGTTTTATTTCTTTTATTTTTTTCTGTCTTTGAAAATATCTTTCTTTGCTGTATTTGTCCAGTTGGACGAACAGTGTCAGCTGTAAACTTAATAAACATATTACATTATCAGGCCATTTAATGAAAATAAATAATGGATTCACTCTAGATCCTCACTTGATACCTCTCTCCAATTTGATACTTAATTTCTGTTAACTGGTCTATGAGTTCTGGTACTCACCCAGTTGTGCTTACATTGTGGGAAAGCTTAGTTTAGTTCATGCTTCTTTAGCTTACTTTTGTGAATGTCGTGTGTTCAAGAGTGACTGCTGCTGCTTCTTTCCTTTATTTACTCATTACCAGATCAATTAATTTGATATCAACAGATATGTTGTATTATTTTTTATTTTTTTTTGAGAACAGATCTTTTTCTGGAAACAATTTAAATATGTAGAAAAAATTAAAATAGACTACTTTAAGTTGATTAGTCTATAACTCCTTGGGCACAGTTTTCTTTCCTTTCCCTACATTTTAAGACACTGCATTTGCCTTCTTCCATAATATCTCCAATTCTCCTTGAGTCATTAAGATACTGGTTCTTAGACTTGCTTCAGACAGTTAGTTACTTGGGGTTATTTGTCTTACTTGGCCCTGGCCAATCTGAATATAATTTAGCAAGTAGCGTGAGGAAAGGGGAATGGTTCTGTAGAGCAGAACAAATGATGTCTCTCCACTGTATGTTTTGGACAGAGAATTTGCTTTAGGCTATGGTCTTGTCCTGCATACTGAACACTTAGAAATAGTGAGAATGCGTCTTTTGATTTAGTTCTCTCCTAATGGGCTCTGCCTTTTGCATCTTGGCACTGCTTTGTGGTGTGAACAAACATAATAACTGAAGAGCAGTTGGAAGATCTGCTTCAAAAGTAAATCCTGCTGACCTGAACCAGAAAGGCTAACGTAAATTTAGTAAAAGTTGCTTTGGGAATACTGTGCAAGTCAGAGACTGTTCAGTTACAATCAGGATTTAACATTCATTACTTTTTCTGGTCTTCTTGCCTAGGTTGCAAGATACTGATGGCAGATTCATCCAGTGATTCAGACAACTTTCTTAGAGGTCGAATAGGAAGGCGACCAACTTTGAGAGCATCCCACAACAGAGCTCGGAACTATGGTGCTGAGGAAGTTACAGAGAAGATCCATACTTTAACAAGCACTTTACAGGTTGTTTACATGATACGGTTTCAAAGTATTTGTAGAGACTGCATTTCTGTAACATAGGGTCAAATTTTCATTTCTGAAGTTGTGGAAAGTACTGTACTGATGGGAAATATTGCTTTCTCTGCAAAACAAAAAGGATTTGGGAGATTAATCGTATTGCCTTTGAGCTGAAAGTATGTGGCATGTTACACTTCTATGCAGCCGTTATTTCAGACAGTAATAGAATGTTAGAAACAATGACATTATAAGTAATACTGTTTATAAAGTTAGCAAACTGAATAATGCCAAAGAAAGTCTGTCAGATTCTCACAAGCAGCATTAAATTTTGTAGCAGAAAGTTCCAACCCCATATTTGTTGTCTTGTGTAAAATTTCCCAATTCTTGGTAAAGTCAATTCCCTCATGATAGAGTTTACAATTCAGGTATTTTATAGATGTGGAACAGCACAGTGAGCAGTAGTATTTGTAAACTTGTAATAGATCCATACCCAAGCAGGAAAAAGCGTTTATCTAATTCCTGCTTCTTCAGTGGAGGAAATCCCTGAATCTGTTTTGCAAGTGGGAGGAGACATTTAGCTATCTTGACACCATTTATTGCTTGAGAATTCATTCCCATTCTTCTCTAGCTGACAGTTCTGAATACCTAGAGTGGGTGGGCTTTTGTATTATCACCTGAGTTGAAGTATTGTTTGGCTGGTGATATTATTTTTTTTTTTCTTTTTAATGTGTGGGAAGAGAAAAATTGGTATAGAAAGCTAGAAAAAAGATGAGTTAAGAAGAATGTAATCTGACTTTTTTTTAAAAGGGACTCTTTGGTATTGTCCTGTTTCTGTCTAACCTCTTTCTAGCTCCTCCTCCAAAATCCTGATTTTAAGCTAATTGCTTTTTGTGGACTGCTTTTTGGCAGATCTGCAATCTGATTCATCTGGTCAGAGAATGCTCATGCAGAGACTTTATGCAGAGACCTTACCTAATGTGTTGATCTTCAAAAATTTGTTATTTCTTAGTTCATTTAATTGTGTTTTACAGGCAGGTAATGTTAAGGTCTTTGGATTAAAAAGTTTTTTTTACTGAATGGTTGAAACTGTAAGCTTTTTGTTTGAAGATGAGGCCTTATTGTTGTACTGTAAATGACAGTGTGTTTTTTTGGTTTTGGGGGTTTTTTCCTTCCCTTTGTGCTGTACATCTTCAGATTCTGGTTACTTGAATAGAATTTTGAATGCTTAGACCCTTTAAAAAGCACTTGTGTTGTTAATTTACTCTTATAAATGAAGAATAATAAAAATAACAGTGATGATTGATTAGAGGAGATTTTTGTTTTGACTTTTCTTCCTCAAACTTTTTTTTTAAGGATACCAACAGAAATCTAAGACATGTTGACCATTTGCTAGGACAATACAGAGAATACAACAAGGAACAAACCGAAGCAATAGCAACTGTGAGCAACCTTTAGTTTATTTTAACTTCTTGAATCTTTTCTGCTAATAGCATTCATAGCTGAAAACTTGGTGGTAATGGACAGAATGTATCAAGAGTTAAGTAGATGTAAACAGCAACTTTTCATATTTATTTGAGGAATCTATATCAGTCTATAGTAATATGTTATATAATGAAACTCTGGCAGGTTTTGTAGCTTCATTACTTTTCTGGTTTATAAGCACAAAATAGATTTTTATGTTATGGTACTACACCAAGTACAAGGTGCATAGCTGAAATAAAGTATTAGGGAACATGTTTCTTTTGCATGAATAAGTGATAAGATAAAAGCTGAATACAACAGGGAATGAGATTGTGATCATATAGGTTTTTTTTCCTCTCATTCTACAACAGCTTCTGAATCTGTTGACCAGCTTTCTTTAAATTGTGGAAGGGGTGAAATTCTCATAAATATCAAACTTCCACAAATTTGAAAACAGATGTCTAGACATAGAAAGTAGAACAAATTTGTGCTGGTAGGGCAAGAGAGGTTTATAACTTGGTTACAAACAAACTGCAGCAGGTGCTGCGTTGAAACAGATACATATGAGATGTAGGAATATTTTGCATGTGAGGTTAGAGAGAAAGAGCAAATATGTAGAAAAGAGGGCTTGTTTTCTTCAGACAGCTTGCTTTCTAAATCAGTATGCACAAGCTCTGCATGGGAATAATTTGGGATATTAGGTGCCTCAATATTTTTTTTTCTTCTGTTTGAATGCTGTTTGTGTCTTTATAAGCTCTACTTAAGTATTGAATTTGTAGAATTTCTGGTGGGCATTGGCACCATTTAAGATTATCTGTTTTTAACAAATGCTGATACTAAATGTAGTTCAACATCGTTATTCTGGAAAAGTTTTCTATTAGGAGACATCAAGGTGAGTGAGACATCACTCAAATTTAGTTTTGACTTAATGTCCGTTCTTAGTCGTGCTACATGGCTTTTGATTATGGCTCAAGTGGAGGAGAAATATAGAGACTCTAACCACCTCCTGCTTGAACTTTAAATAATAGCGTAAAATCAGTCTTGTCAGCAAAGATAGCATGTTTCTCTGAGTTCCTATTCCAGCAGAAGTTTCAGAAGCATAAGTTTCTATTTGCATAGAATAGATGTATTTATTTGGTACGTGGGAAGAAGCAGCTGGGATCAGGAAGTAGTGTATCTGTTTTCCTTCTACAATAAATAGTTAAGAAAAACTTGAATAAATTTCTCATTTGGATAGTGATATGTTGGGGTTGTTTTCACAATAATAGTTGTTCAGGTGTTTCTACCATATTAGACAAGATAGTTTATCTAAGAGTATTTTGCTCCTACTGGGATATGTGTTTAGGTTCTGTCAGTTATACTGAATATGTCTGACTCTTGAATTCTTTGTGATCTTTTCCTTAAAAAAAGACTTTCTTCAGACCATTGTATAGCATATTTGCATTTATGAATTGGTGACTGTTGGGCTGCTGAGGAGCTCTTATAAATTAGACTCACCAGGCCACTTTGAGGTGCGTGGTGTCTGCCTCTGAATCGTTGCAGTGACTTACATCATCAGGAAGGTTTGCTGCTCAGAAGTTTATTTCATTGTTGGTATTGTTGACTCTCTAGTGGTGGGAGCATTGTACTCTTCATATGTGCTCTTTTCCAGAGCCATGTTATTCTCCTGCAGATTTCACTGTTGGTCTGTGATTTTTGTTACGTCCCTGGAGGACAAGAATAGTAGAGGTTCTGTTCCGCTCTTTGGGGCGGGGAGGAGATAGAGAGAGGGAGGAGAGAATGTTTTGGTGTTGTGTTTTTTGCTCATATGAGGCTTTGGAGAGGTTTAAAAGCAATTAACCTGTGAGAGAGAGACGTTGGTTTTGTTGTTTTTGGTGGTTGGTTTTTTTTTAATTTTATTTTTTCTGATGGTACTGATGTTTGTCTCTTTAAATAAATCTAAAAAAAACCCCAAATAAAGAAGAAATAGGAAAGGACTAAAACATTAGCCACTGTTTTGATGGGATTTTAAACATCTTATAGATGAGATGTCGAGGAATGGAATTCAGATTGGTGAATATTAAGGATATTCTATTCATATTTGTGGTTTTTAATATTTCTGTTCTACTGTCACCAGCCTCTCTTCATTCTTTTAATAATTAAGTTGGGTTTTTAAGAGAACACAAATACCTTGAATTATAGGGGTTGTAACGTAAATTATAACTCAAAAATTTTAAAAAATTTTTTGGCCATTGTTCTGTTCTAAAGAACAGACAGAAGAGTAAGGTTGTTAATTCTGGACACTGTCATTGTTCTTTGTTTAAAAAACCAAAAATAATAATAAAAAAAACCATCTGTCTCGTTTCATGTAGAAACAAACTGAGCCACCTGTAGCTTAATCCTGAGTTTTTATTGCCCTATTAAAGGTGCAAGATAAGTCTTTGACAGAGTCAAGTTAGATTTGAAAATTGAGTTGCTGCTTTTCTTTCTTTGATCCTGTGGCATTTTCATGATTTTTTTTTCTTTTTAAAGTTTTAGCTTTTTGAATACAAAAGTGATCTTTTGTTATATACATGCATTGTTGTATATTTTTCCCTCAAGTAGCCTCCATTTTTTTGAGAAAGCATTAGAAAATCCTCAAGGTTTTCGGTTTGAGAGTTTCTTAGTGATAATGAAGTTTTTTTTAATAATACCATATAATGAAAACATAATACTTTAAAAAGAACCTAAACAAGCATTGAAAGATTCAGAAAAGATTTAAAGTAGTGTTTCATACTTTGGGGAGAAAAAGTGCTGTCCAGAGACAGACCCATCACAGTGTGTATAATTCTGCAAGAATAAAGCAGCAATTTAACCACTGTGGTACAAGCCTCTGTTCAGGAGAGTTAAGCTGAACCCTCAGAAATTGATGTTTTGTGGATCGTCAAATAAAGGAGTGACAAAAGCAAGTGGCTAAGAACCAAAGTTAGCAAATGCAATTTTAGAAAATAAGATGCAAGTTTGAAAAATGAGGAACTTATTTAGGAATATAGTTAGTTCTGAGCTCTTAAGTGGGGAATGGCAGCCTCTTTTTGGAATTGTAACTACTAACAGTAGGGCTTGATGTAAAGCCCCTTAGTAAATTTTGATAGCCATGTATCAAACTGATTGCAGGTAGGGCTGGTAGAAAAATTCCAATTAAATAAAATTCTTTGAAATTGTCTTCTGGATTATGCAAGGCTGTTATTGAGCATTACTGGCAAATAAGTCTTATTTATTTATAGGAGACGTGCTTTTCTTTTGAGTTTTCCTGGTGTGTTGTACCACTGTTTTAAGAAACTTGATATTTGAAGCTACCAATGTTGGAAACGTGTTTTGCTATAGTTATGGGAATATGACATAAGAGATATTGAAGAAAAGCTGTATAGTTCATAGCTATACTTGGCCTTAAAATAGTTTTGATTCTCTTAATGACTTTGAAAGATAATATTTTACATGCGTGTGTTTTTTTAATCAGTCTGTGTTCATATTTCAGTAAACTGTAATTTCTCTGCAGTTAAAAGAAACACTGGAACAGTCTATAGGTCAATTAAGGAGCCAACGATTAACCCGAAACTCTGGAATGAGAAGTGCTTCTCTCTCAAGCTTATATCCTAGTGATCTGGATGGAGAAGAAATGTCAGGTAAAATACTTAAGGTGCTTGAGTATACTTAAATTATGTCATATAGCTGTTGTATGGAAAGAGGAAATTAAGAAGAAAAATGTGTGAAGACAGTGGTGTGAAAAGTCATCATTGATTACTGTAAAGAAATTCAGTTTAGAAATTTAAGAGACCTATGTTAAGTTATGCTGTTGTTTATTTGGTAAATTCTTACAGCTTTATGTTATTTTAGTCTTTTCTGCTGATATCCTGAGAGATCTAAATGAAACATTGATTCTTTCAGTAGAGAAAATTCTTTGTCCCCTGCATGAGTTGTAGGTATGTACAAATTAAAGCTAAATCCAAAAGAAATTGCAGCTTCTGAAGCTTGCTTCACAGCACAAAGGAAATTTAAATTTTAAATGTATAAGATTGAGCGTGTGGATGAAATTATCTAAGGCTCAGTGGAAAAGGAAAAACTGAACCAATGTATAACCTACAGAAAAGTAGGGTTTTTTTCTTGTATGTCTCTCCATTGTATTTTAGGACAAGGTATATTTGGGAGGAGCTCCCAGAAGTAGCATTTAATGTGTTTTAGTAGAAAGCTCTAAAACTTTTATTTTTCTAATGTAAAAGCTGTGAAGTACTGTAGTTTGAAGCTATAATAGATTTAGGTGCAGGAAAAGCTGTTGCTTGGGCAAATAAAATTTGAGGAAAAAAACCTATTTATTCATTGGAGGAACTAAGGCAACCTTTTTTCTTGCCCATCCCAAATGTATTCCAGAAATACTTAAATTGAAGCGGAATCCTGGGAAGAGCTAAATAAGAAGTATGCCTGTGCATTTTATGTAACTTTAGTAGTTGTTTTGTCTGTAATGTGGCTTATAAGGGTATTGGCAAGATGAAACATGTTTTGCATGAAGCAAAATGAAAAATTTCCTGCATGAATTTTTGTCTTCCTATTTACTTTTTTATCTCTTATTTCATAAAGGGAACCGCCGCTTCCTGCCTACTTCTCCTCTCAGGGATTATGGAGACTCACAGGGCAATAAACATCGAAGGTCTAGATCTGCAAGTGTTCGATTTGTCAATGAGGCAGATAATTTGGATCAGGTACAGAGCACTAATGGGAGTTGCTGCCCCAAATAGGCAATATGTGGTCACCAGGCTCTTCGCTTTTACATCAAATGAGATTATTCTGATGATGCAGCTAAGAATATTTCAGCTACAAAGTGTGCTTTCAGTGTTACCTGCCATTCTTCATTAGGCAGTCACCTCTTTTATCTGTCAGTGTCATGAAGTTTCATGCAAATCTGTCATTACAGATAAAAAGATGCAGATGGTAGTGGTATCAAAAGGAATGTATGAAAATAATCTCTGTGCTTTTCAGGCCATATATGAGAAAGGAAAATAATCTCCGAATAGGTGATTAACATTCACCTACATGCTGAAATCCAGTGTAGCTATAAAGGGGATTGTTCTGCTTTAGTTAATAGCACAAGATCTTAGTGCTTTTGCTGTTTACTTCAGTGTAGCCTGGATTGATTTTGAGCCAGCTAGTTCTCCATCTTAATTCTAGGTCTGGCCTGTGAGTAGGATAATTTGACCCCGTACTTCAGGCAGATGATGCGAGGAGGAGAGGATATGTATAGCACTGATAATTTTCATACCCGTCAACTTTTGTCTACTTGCAAACTCATCAGAAAAAAT
Organism: Burhinus oedicnemus; assembly: GCA_008921705.1. Taxonomy (NCBI): domain Eukaryota; kingdom Metazoa; phylum Chordata; class Aves; order Charadriiformes; family Burhinidae; genus Burhinus; species Burhinus oedicnemus. The sequence goes on from VFFE01007246.1 coordinate 1,090,301, forward strand.
AAATTAATTACTTTAACAGATAAGATTATAGGCTTTCTATATGCTACTTATAGAGAGGAGATTTCAGTACCTGCTTTTGTTCTTTCAGACAGAGTGGCTAGACCTGCTTGAATGAATCCCTCTGTGTGGACTAATTTGTCCAGGAGAAACGTGTTATGACTAATATTAAAGCAGCTAATTGTAAGGCGTTTGTGTTGACTTTATTAAATCAATCTCAACTTCCAAATAATTAGTTTTAAACTTAACCACAATAAATTCTCTCAGTTGACTTTTTTGGAAGTTTGAGTGCTACAGAAATTCCTAGGCTTCTGTTTAACCCTATTTCATTGTCCTTTCAGTCTACTTCTGCCCCTATTGCTTCCTCCCTCAAGGTTAGTGTGGAACATAGTCCTTGGAAGAAAATAATGTTACATGGAAATCTTTCCTACTAAGCTTTCAAAAAGCTTAGAAATATTTTAGACTACTTCTAAATATTCTATAAATATCTTAAAAATTTTATTCAAGGGAGTTCCTGCAATGCGTACAAAATTCCTAGTTTATATTAAGTAACTATGTAAGCAAATAGCTTTTTTTCCTGTTTTGATGATAACTGCTGGTTTATTCCTTATTCTTGCTTTTCAGTGAGTGAACATGGCTTTACTCAATCATTAACTATTTTCTAAGGAGAGTATAGTGCTTTGAGGAATGATGAACTAGAAGCAGTCATTGATGATGACCGTAGGTAGAAATTGGGGCAGAGATAAAGCAGTACTGCTTAACTAAAGCTGTGGCTTTTTCTTCTTTCTGTAACCAGAGTCCCTTTATTCCCATTCCTACTGCTTCTAGCTAAGGTAATTTTCCAGCTGAATGGTCTCTTAACACATTTGAGTCTCTCTCCCTCTTAGGCTAAAAGATTCTGAAAATATGGTGTGTTTTTCAAAGTCTCTTGGGTCAGGTTGAAATTCCTGGTTAGTCACACAGGGGAGACGGTAGTGCCTATGTCTGAATGTTGATGGCAGACAGCTGGGCTGTGGAACATCCAGGTTTAAGTCTTGGACATAGAGCAAGGGGTTATTATAAACCACGGTTTTTCATAATGATGGTCCTGGCCACTGAGCTGTTGACAGCAGTAGGATGGATTAACTGTCACTTTTTATCCCATGAAGGATGGTTGACCTGTTACTTTTATTTGGTCCCTTAAAAAGTTTGACTATAAATTAGGGGCCTGCTGAATGGGGCAAATGGGAGGTTTTACAAAGGAAAATAGATGTGGGGGTTTTGTTGTTTGTTTGGTTTTTTTCCCAAGCTCTGAAAAAATCGTTCTAGTAGAGCATGTAAAGTCTTGGGCAAGGTAAAATATCTTTCCTCAGTGCTTTGGTAGTTCCTGAATACATCATAGTGTTCTGTCAATTCCAATTTCATATGCCATCTTTTTATTGTAAGATAGGTAGGTGGGCAGAACTTTGTTTCACTTATGCTAGCATTTATTAGCAGGAAATGTGTCTCTTCTGACTTTGCCTGTTCAGATCTTTGAACTTGCTTTGCATTAGGTTAAAAAGATGGTGCAGTGTCACGTAACTGAAATGACCAAAATCTGAATCATAGAAAAAACCCCATAGCTGGGGAACTTGGTTTAGCAAATAATGTACTGAAAATTAAACTTCAATGAGCAAGTGTTGTGAAGGGTTGATTGAATTAGAAGCATGCAAGCCTCATCCACTCATCCAGGCTCATCTGCAGGTGATGGGATTTTGTTATTTTTCAGGTTATTTTTATCTGCTTTATTTTAAAAAATGTGTATATATGTATGTATGTATTTTTGGAATATCACAGAAAAAAGGCTTCCTAAGCCTTGGCTTAATTTGTTTACTTTAATTTACAGCTGCATTCTTTCCACCAGTCTCTTCGAGATCTCACTAGTGAACAAGTTCGCCTAGGAGATGACATCAGTCGGGAGCTTTCAAGAAGAAATCGGTATAAACAAAATATAGCTCCATGTGAAGAACGGTGTGGAACATAATTGTTATACTTTTAAATAATTCTTAAACTCTTTTATTCTTTTGTATTTAAAAAAATAATTTTGGGCAGAGTGGGGAATTGCAGAATATGTAGGTGAAAGCAGTATTATGAACTGCTCATTCCATGTCATCTTGTGCAGTATTTATAAATGTAAATAACACCCGTCAATTCTGATTTGTATACTATATGTGACTGCCCGCCTTTTTTTAATATATGGACAAAATGACAAGGACTTGGGAATTTCTTTTATTACAACTTTGCTCCTTATTTATTCTTGGTACTGGAGTCTTTTAAGGGCAAGCTCTCATGCAGGCCATAACGATTTTTTAAAGTACATACTGTCTCAACCTATGGTACTTTGTCTAGTAGCAGTAACAGGAATTAGTCCGCTAATTCCTAATAGGAACTAGTACTATTCAAAAAGACTGTGTAGACATGTTCATAATTTTGTACTTGTTGACCTGATACCTCGACTTTCAAACTAGATGTTCCCGTATCTTCACTTGAGGAATGGAAATGCTGTTTACCATGAATTTTCCACTTGAGGCTGGTCTCTAATTATGCTAGGAATTTAGAGGCTGTAGGACAAATTGAAGTAGCATAAAAATCCAGGAGATTGTTGCTGCTTAAAACTATCACAGTTCATATTTAGTTTTTGCACTGTAGAATATTGTCTTACCTATATTTTTCTATGAAGGACTGATGCTGAATTAAGAAAGACTCTAGAAGAATTGTCTGAAAAGCTCACTGAGTCCCAAAGACAAGAAACGGTGAGTGTGACTAACATGAAAAGATTACTTATATTTAGTATTCTAAGCAGGATGTGGGCTTCTAGTTTCATGTGTGTGTTGTTAATCAGTACCATATATTAGTACATATATCTGAACATGATCTTATCTAGGCTACTATAGGTTGTTATAGTATTATCCTTCCATAATGAAATCATCAAGACAAGTTTTCTATTTCAGGTACTTGTTTAAAGTAAAAGTGAGTGTTGTACAAGTCTGTATGTAGTGAATTTTTCTATTTCAAACTTCATGGTCTTGGAGAAAGCTGCTTTTTAACTTTGAACATTGGTTTCAGTGCTGTCATACTTGTTGAAGATACCTTTTGAAAGATACAAGCTTTCCCACATTATGGTGATGAATAATATTATTTCCTCCTCTTCCCTCCCTGTCCTTTTCAGTCCTTATCATCTGTGCAGCATAATGGGAAGAATCTATTTGGGCTGCACTCTTCTCTGAAAGCTTTGTGACAAATCTAACAAAGGAGGCAGGACAGCCATGATAGTCTCTTCTTTTTTGTCTCTTGTATCTGCTGGAAGCAGACTAACTGAAGTCTATATCACTTAAATATGAAAGAGGTTTGCTATTGAGATCTAAGTCAAACAGCTGTAGGAACAATAGAAGTTGAGAATCTCCCCAGTAGTTAGAGGTGAAAATCCTGTAGGTAATTCTTGACTCCTAAGACTTGAGTGTATGCTTTGTGTGAGTATTAATGTGGTATCAGTAGCAATGCTGACTTTTCAAAGCAAGTGTTGTGTGTCCTTATTTTCCCATAGGTGATTCATCTTGCCCTAAAGTTGCATGAATTGGTACTAAATGCTCTATCAAGAGCTTTAGCAATGCGTTTGTCACTTTGTCGTGGTTTCAGCTAGGACGGAGTTAACTTTCTTGCTAGCAGATGGTGTAGTGCTGTGTTTTGGGTTTGGGACTGTGGCAACAGCACTCCCTCCTCTTTCCCCCCTGTGGGTCTCAGGATGCGGTACAGGGACATGGTGGCTAGCTTGGTGGGAACTGTGAGCTGCTGGTCAGGTACGCAAACTCCCAGACACATACCCCAGGTACTCAAGCCCTAGAGACCCCCTCAGCCAATGAGCCTACCTAGGAGACCCCTCGACCAATGAAAGATGTATGTGACCATGACCAATAGATGGCCACAGTTCAGATCTGACCCAAGCTATACAATGGGGCCCCCGACAGAGACCCCCTTTGAGTGGTTCTCCTCAGAGCAGTAGGTCTGTGATTAGAAGGCCTCCCTTTGGATCAAGATGTTGTTGAAAGTAACTTCCCTGGGATTGAGTGTCCTCGCTTTTTATGTGAGTGGTTTGCACATTTTGAGTCATCATTCTAAGCTTAGATTTAGTACACACCATGTAGTTAGTTCCCAACTGACATCCTGAACCTGTGAAAAAAGTTATGTCTGCTGAAACATTTGTAGTATAAGATCCCTGTTCAGTTTGACTGTTCTACCTTTTCATGACACCATTAAACCTGATATTTGGAGTATAATTTGTTGGTCTTAGACTTCTGTGACAGGGATGAGAAACAGTAATAGTAGCGCACTGATGTTTTTCATTGTGGCTAGGCAGTCAAGGACTTTTCTGTTCCTCACACTGCCCCGCCAGCGAGCAGGCGGGAGGGGCACAAGAAGTTGGGAGGAGACACAGCTGGGAGAGCTGACCCCAACTGACCAAAGGAATATTCCATCCCATATGACATCATGCTCAGCATATAAAGCTGGGGAAGAAGGAAGGGGAGGACATTTGGAGTTATGGCGTTTGTCTTCCCAAGTAACCATTATGTGTGATGGAGCCCTGCTTTCCTGGAGATGGCTGAGCACCTGCCTGCCGATGGGAAGCAGTGGATGAATTTCTTGTTTTGCTTTGCTTGTGTGCATAGCTTTTGCTCTACCTCTTCAACTGTCTTTATCTCAACCCACAAGTTTTTTTCTCACTTTTACTCTTGTGATTCTCTCCTCCATCCGAACTGGAGGAGTGAGTGAGCAGCTGCATGGTTCTAGCAGAATCCATCAGTGGAGGAAGACTTGTCAGCCTTCCTAGAAAAATATAACAGGCTGTCTTTGCTCTGTTTTCTCCTAATAGCCTGGTAGGATAACAAAGTTTATCTGGTAAAGAATTCTTGATACTTGCAAAACTCTATTATTTTTTTTTCTTGTTGTGGCCTACTTCTCAGTATATTTTTTTATGTACCAGGAAATTAGCAAACTCAGTAAGTTTTAACCAAGATGGTTTTCAAGAAAATAGCTGTTGCAGCTGGCTACACTACAACTGTTCAATGCCTTTGAATGAGAGGAACAAACCTTCCCCCTCAATACTCTGGAATGCTGGCAGCCACTGTCTTTTCATTAATGAAAGAAATAACCAGCTCTTTGTGACCTCCTATAGAAGGATTTCAAGATTTGAAATTGAATGTTACAACTTTTGACCTGAGAGAAGCAAAAAATGAGAGACGTGAAGTGTAACAAGGAGGCTTTCTGTAGTTTGTTAATGGTAAGGGGAACAGCAGAAGAATATATTTCTTAGTTGGGAGAGAACATCGTCATCCAATAAAGCTATGAAAGCTGAAGTGTTTAATGACATTCTTTTAGTGAAGACACGAACACTGCAATAAGCTGGTTTTTACATGTAGGACTAGTATGACTTCAGCTGGAATATTCTGCTCATTGCTGCTTATTATCTTTAGGACGAACATTGGCCAAATGGAGAGAAGACCAGAAAGAGAAGAGGGGAAAAAAAAAAAGGGGGGGGGGAAATAAAAAAGGTCACTTATTCAAAGACTTCCTTGAAAGGTTAAAACAATTGCTGGGGCTCAATTTGCAGAAGAAATATGTAGTTAGGAGAGATCTAGCCATGTATGATGAATGGTCTAAAAGTGGATGTTCTGTGAATGATATTAGAATAGAAAGGCATCTCATGATAATTCTGCACAATATTAGTCTAATCACTTGTGGCTTGGGAGCTTCTTGGTCTGAAATTATCTCTGTACTTAGTAATCCCTCTGTGGATTTCTTTTCTGGGACTTGTCCAGTCTTCGTTGTAACTTGCATAACTTTATCATCTTACTTGTCCTGTAGCAAGGAGTTCTCCAGATTACATATTGTGAGAGGAGCTGCCACTTCTGTTGTGGTTTGGTTTTTTTTGGTTGTTTTGTGTGTGTGTTTGGTATGTTTGGTATGTTTTGGTTGGTGTGTTTGGTTTGTTTTTTTGTTGTTGGCTTTTTTGTTGTTGTTGTAGGTTTGGGGTTTTTTTTAAATCTAACGGCTTTTTCATCACAGGGGTTGGAAGGGACCTCTGGAGATCATAGTCCAACCTCCCTACCAGAGCAGGGTCATCTAGACCAGGTTGCACAGGATGGTGTCCAGGTGGTTTTTGAATGTTTCCAGAGTCGCAGACTCCACCATCTCTCTGGGCAGCCTGTTCCAGTGCTCTGCCACCCTCAAAGGAAAGAAGTTCTTCCTCATGTTCAGATGGAACTTCCTATGGTCAAGTTTGTGCTCACTACCTCTTGTCCTATCACTGGGCACCACTGAAAAAAGACTGGTCCCATCCTCCCGGCACCCTCCCTTTAAGTATTTATAAGCATTGGCAAGATCCCCCCTCAGTCGTCGTCTTCCCTAATTTTCACTGAAGGATGTTGTTCAATTTCTTCAGAGGATTTTCAGAAGATTGCCTTTCTCTTCAAGCTGAAGAATTCCGACATGGTAAATCACTTACTGTATCCAGGCAATTCCACACCACTGAAAAAGCCTTGCGGTAGCAACATGTCTGCACTGCTGCTTTATTTGTGCTCTCAAATACTAGGTGTGGATCCTTTGCTCTTGTTCAAAGCCTAATGATCTACTGTTACACTGATGAGGCTGGCAGAATGGGTGAGAATGAGGTAAATGCAAAAGAGGGGAATTTAGTATGCACGTTAAGAATAAAAATAATGGTGAGCATAGTGAAGCATGAGATTAGTGTGCATGTAGAAACTGTGGTCTGTTATTGTAGACTTTTGAGATCCTTTAGTACCTGTCTGCATTTAGGAATTCTTCTAATGAGATTATTTAATTCAGAATTGCTTTCTCATTGGTGAAAGTGAGTTGGGTAGGAGGAAATACTCTTTTTCCTCACAGCTTCCTTATGCAAAGTTGTGCAGGAAATTTGTCTTTAATGCCTTTATCACTGTGCTTTGAAGTGTTTGTTTATCACCTCCAACATTGATATCGTTGTATTTGTATTCTACTATATGATTCTTGGTGATAAATTGTCAACTTGAAATCCTGATAAATTGGCAGGATAAGTTCATGGTAGAAACATTCTTTTCAGTTCAGTGTCCTTAAGACTCAATTTCTGTAGGGACATATATCTAAATTGTTACAGCTGTTACTGTTCAGTCTATTCAGTGCTGTTTGAAAATTGCCTGTATATAGATGTGTGGTGGTAAAGGTCTAGTCACTAGATTTGTTCTGAGTCATTAGTTCAGAATTTATTTTTATTAGAGGTTATGATACTTAGAGTCTTTTTGATGCTGAATCTGAATACTTTTTTAAGAGCCAGACAATACAATCAATGCACATTAATTTTACCTTTAAAGAGTGAGCCTTTTCCACCCTGTTATAAAAAGCAGAGGACATCTGAGGTGGTGACACAGGCATAGTTGGATGCCTGTTTCAAATCAAGCTCTCTCCATAGCCTTGTGCTTGAGAATCTATGTGCGGTTTTGGTATAAAGACTGCAGGTTCTACAACTTTCTCTATGCCAAAGTCTCTTATGTTATCTAGACATTTTGTGAGATTCCTTTTTTCTTGAAAAGAGTTTGCGTGTTTGCTAGAGAAATGTCCATACAGACCTATAAACAATTGAAAGAATGTTTACTCACTTTATGGTTATATAAGATAGCCCTCTTGGATATTTTGTTACAATCTCCTGATACAGAAGCACATACCAAATAGCACAAGAAGCTGATCTTCGTGCATAAAAAGCAACTGCACCAAAGCACAGATTTGTTCAAATTAAGTAGACACTTAATTGAGATGGTGCCATTAGAACGTTAGTGTAGGCTGTGTCTATGGAAAAAGACAGCAATGTCAAGTGAAATAGATCTCACATGGAGTTAATGTGGTTATGATATCTCAGACAGCCAGGATTATTCTCAAATAAGGAACTGTCCTTCAGAAGATCTAATATAGGGATTTTTGGCACTGCACAAGTGACTTGTACACATTATCATTTGCCATGAGGGAAAAGTTTAACAATATTTAAAATGACATCTGTGAAAGAAGTTTTGCTGGTTTTGTGATTTTAAGTTTGCATTGATGGTAAAATAGGTCATACCAAGAAAGGCAACAAAAATCTGTTGAGGTAGATTTCAGTCAGCAGGACCTGTGCACTAGAAATATCAGTAGAAAGCTGAAAAACAGAAATTCAAGAAGTAGAATGCTGCTTTTTGTAGATCAAGCATTCAATATCTTCCACAAGATTATATTTAGCTGTATGACTTAAATGTCTCCCTGCTTTTAAACGGGACATTCTATTCTTCGTGTTTAATTGGTGGGGGGGATGACTTTTTGATAGCCTAATCCATTTTCATATATTTTGCTACTACCTGAAAGCCTTATGCAGAGACACAGCTCTTAGTTTCATGATTATCATTCAGGTAGTCGGTGTTGCTAAAAATGCGTCCTTGAAATCACATTCTAATATGTTGTGAATGCAATAATTTAGTGCTAGCATTTCATATCTGTATGTAGAACCTCCATATTCTTTGTACTGTTCTTCAGTGAATCACTTGACTACACTAAGGCTTTTGATAAGATTCAGAGGACAAGATACATACTCTTATGGTAGAAATGTTGTCCTGAGTCAGGGTCATTTGGGATAAAGGAAGAGAAGTGAGTTTTAGAGTTTCTTCTGCATGTACTAATTAATGAGTTAACAATTAACTGCTTCTAATTTTTTTCTTTTTTTTTTTTTATCCCTGTTGTGTGTCACAGGCTCTGTGACAAACTGAGGAAGGTCAAAGAGGCTACAAAAACAGGGAACATAATTCTCATGGGAGATAATGTCTACACCAGTGTAGACTAGGTAAATACTATGCTGGGGGAACCATGTTTTTAGGTGGTGCATTAACTGCTTTGTGGAACAAATAAGCAGAAATGTTCCAGAAGAAAAAAAACAATGGTTATTTGTCATAAACAGGAGTCTTGTGCATGGCTTTTAGTCTGTGAAATATTCACCGTGTAACAATGACTGAAACAGACTTACTTTTGGCATCCATACTGGAGCAAAAATGTTAAACCTCTTAGAATAATGTTTGCTTTCTAAAAGAGAGTTGCACAAAAATAAACAAACTTCCTAGAAAAATGTCAGGGAATAAAGAGGGCAGAATACTTCCAGACAATGTGGAAGTGATCTAAATACACTACAGTAGTGACTTCAAATAAATGCATTAAAAGACATGAAGGAGATCAAAAGATAGCTGATGTAACTGCACAAGGTAAAAAGGAGTCCTAAAAGTTATAGCCAAATGATAGAAGTAGAAAGGTTAGATAAACCTCAGCAGTTAACTATAAAAATGCAGTATGGCAGATTTAAAAAAAAAGTTGACAAAAAGGTTTTGAAGTTATATGCACTGATAAGCACTGATATCACTAGGTAAAAAGGTGATCAAACTAGAGTGTTCAGGGGAGATAACATCTGTGGAGAGGAGGTCTTACTGCTAGGTGCTGCTAGGACATGAATGGGATATAACAGCTTTTCCAGAGAATGCAGAGGAAGCCACAAGTGATGGTACTTGGTTCTTTTGCACGGTTGCAAGGTGCAACACAATAAAGCCTAATTTGCTATGGACTTGTGTGGTC
>VFFE01007246.1:1099962-1184163 GCA_008921705.1 Burhinus oedicnemus
TCTCCTCCCTTACCACTTGAACACTTCTGGGTTTGTGTCACCCTACAAAAACTTATATTGTATCCTGATCCTGGTTATCTAAATCCTTGTACAAAAACTTTCATGTTCTTCCCCTGTTATGCTTCCTCACCATGATGCACTTCCAAAGTCCCATGACACGTTCTTTGCGTTATTCTGACTTCACTGCTAGCTTTATTTTCTTATACTCCCAACCGAATATTTTTTTAGAATGTTAAATAGGCTAATATTTAATTTCAGACTAAAGGCACGTACTTTGCTGACAGCCAAAGCAAAGGAATAAAAGCTGAGTTCTCCCTGTTTCCCTAAATGGGGTATTTATGTGATCACCTCTGTCTAGGATCTTATTTTCTTGAAGCCTTTCACAAAGTCTAAATATATTTGACAGCTCTGTACCACTGAATGTTTAAATCTATTGGCAATGAGTTTTGGGGAGGCTAGGAAGTGAGGAGCATAAATGAAAGACTGTAATCTCCTAAGTATTATTCTTTGTAAAGAAGTAGGCTAAAAGTAGTGTTTATGAGGCAGCCTTTGTTTAATCCTCTTTTTCAGGATTAATGCTTATTTAATGTTTCATAGTAAGCATTTTTTCTACCAGAAGATACTTTTCCTTCTAAAGAAATATTAACCGATGTGGCACCTATTCCTTTATCCTAAAACAACTTTCTTTAACGAGTAGTCAACAATTCTGTATGCCAAGCTCTATCTTACAAAAAAAAAAAAAAAATCAACAAAAATTTGATGGAAAAAGTGATTACTTTAAGGTATCAATTTGTTCATAGTCTAAGGTTTGTTCTTTGTTTACTATGTCTTTTTTTTATTTCATACATAATTGGAATAGTTTTTGAGAATGCAAATTTTTTATTTATGAAATGACCAATTACATGCAGAAAAAAACTTAAGTCCTTGGAGAAACTGAGAGTTGGGCAAATATTCAAACATGTTCTGTGCAAATCCTCTTAAAGGAAAAGTTGACAGCAAAGTGTACGAAGTATAGCTATATATCTATTTGACTGAATTAGAGGCTCTGCATTTACTTCAGATACAAAGAGCAAGAATGCAGAAAGTGGAAACTAAATTAGACTAATAACAACAACAGCCATAAAAAATGGTGCGAATATATGAGAGTGGAAAGGCCACAGTGGTAGATAATAGGGTGCACCAACAGAGAGACATCAAGAGTGATGATGATTCACTTGTAAATACGTCACCATTTCTCAGGGAGAGCAAAGCAATTGGTCTGTTCCTTGCAGGAGAGGGGAAACTACTGACAGAGTGTGCCAAGAAAGCTGATTCCTGTTTAACATCTTTTTAATGTTGATATTTGCCAACAAGTTAAGCTGCAAGTTAGTGACCAGGAGTGAGGGTGTAAGACCTCAGCTTAAAATACTGGAGAGGGAAGGAAAGCGTGTAAAATATTTAGAAATAACCTGGTGCAGATTAGCTAAGAAACTTAAATAACCAGCTGAAGTGATCTTAAAACCACTAATGGCTGTTTTGGAGTATTCATGGACAACTGTGGGGGTGAGTTAGAAAAACTGTTCTTGGAATGTTAAAAAAGGACAAATATTGAAAAAGGAGAAAATAGACTGAATATTTTTCCAGAACCTGATTTGTAAACATCCAAGAGCAAATAAGAAACTTAAGTAGCAGACAACACAGATTTGTCAAGAAAAATTATACCCTTATATAGTAGAAGGAATTTACAAGGACAAAGCAGTAGTTTTCTATATCTTGATGCAATTTTTTGGACTTTTTTTTTTTTAGACAGAATTTCATATACTGTTGTAATAAGCTTTTAAATAAAATATAGTAAAACTGAATACAGTCTGTAATAAACACACAACTGTCCAGATACCCATGTAGCAGTTCATTGTTAAAATTAGAGGAGTTAGTGAATTTTCCATGTTCGTATTCTTGATCTGGGTTTCTCTGAAGATTTTTATTAATAGTCTAGATTATACAATATACAGATGCTTGTGATGTTTGCAGATGGACTTCAGATATGTTGGAAAACAGAACTGAAATCCAGTATCTGGTCTTGGATGTGGCTTAGAGGATAGAACAAGGTTAATAGGTGTAAAATTCAGCAAGGATGACTAAAATTGTACTTTAGGAAAACGAGGTCATTTTAGAGGCAATGGAATTAATTGTCTAGGGAGGCTGTAAAAGTTTTCTATAGATGCTTTTGAGCAGGTTAGATAGACTTGTAGAAAAATTATGTAAATATAAAAGGTCTTGTGTTTAGCCAGGCAGCAAGTTTGCTAGCCTTTGAAGTCCTCTCCAGCTTCCTCTTTTTGTGCTCAGAGAATATGAGCTAAAGATGTACTATATATGCTAACTATAGTTTCTTGATAGAGAGGGGTTTTTTCTAATGAGTTATAAGTAGCATCAAAATGTTTAGTGGTTTGTTTTGGGTTTTTTAATGAGGATTATGTCTGTAACTGACATTTCTGTGCACCTGACAAATGTAATGAATGTATCTCTTTCCGTACCTTTTTAGAAATCAGGTAACAGTTGTATTCCAGAGGGAGTTGAAAGAAGTCAGAGGCAAGGCAAATCACTTGATATCTTGTAGTTAGTAAAAAGTTACTTTCTTACTCATTCTGTATTAGTGATAATTTGCGATGAAATCTGAAGTTTGCAGGAATCTGAAGCTTGCCAAGTGCTGTCTCATGTCATGTCATCTTCTGTGTGTGCGGTGAACTAGACCTGCGTCAGTGAGGAAGTTACTGACCTCTCCTTTTGAATGTCTTCTTTGGGGGTGACGTTACTTTGGCATCTTTTGTCAAGTCTAAATTATACATTTTCTTTCTTAATAGCTTTAGTGTTCTCTTGCTTAACTTCACTTGAAAAAAAAAATGCGTGAGAGCTGAGAAAGCTTCTGTTGTCAGTAACATGTAGCCAAGTTTTTTTTTTTTTTAAATGTAAGAACATGACTTTGTTTCATTTGTGTACTTTAGATACATCTGGAGAAAAGGATGACAGATATTTCCCAGTTTTCAGCAAAGATATAACAAGTTTAAGTGTTATATTCTGTTCCTGCCACATAGTATCGTTCTTTCTGTTAGCTGGAGTATTTTGTGAATTATTAGAAGTAACACTAAGAAGTAGTAGTTGTCAAAACAAATACAAATGTTGTGATGTTGTCCATATTTTTTTATACATTAGTTTTTATAAGTCATTACTCTGGATTATGACTGCAGAGCTTTCATAACTTGCATGAAAGAGCGTGGTTTGATGCAGTACGTTTTTTGAGCGTCTCCTGATGGTTTCAGGAGAAAATACTAAATTCCAAATTGTAAGCTGACTATTCAACTAGCTGTGCAAACAAGAAATGTTTTCGAACGGGTGTATTCTGTTGTAAAGAAGACGACTGTTTCATTCTTTAAACCTAATGCACTCGTGAAGCCCAGAATATAAATGTAACCTTAAGTATGTTTCTGTTGCTACACAACTGTGTTGCTCATGTTAAAATTTTCTATCCGTGGGTATGCCTAGTGCTTACAGAAGTGTGCTTAATGGTGAAAGTACGAGAACTTGTTCCTCTCCATGTACATCAGAAACTAGTAGCTGAACAGTGTTTTAAGTCTTCCTCTTTTTATCTAAATACCATTCGGTAATAAATACATTGCTTTCTAGTGATTGTTTAAAATAATTAGTTTTAAGGTAGGGAGGAAATGATACTTAAATATTTTCCTTGCTAATCTTCAGCTTTAACAGTATAAATTTAATTTGCTGCCCACGAGAGGGTGCTGTCTGCTAGCAGCTTGAAATGCAAAAAAACCCCAACCGTAGTTCTGGTATTCTAGTTTAAAGTTGAATTATTGTGTTTATAATGCAAATTGCTTTACAAAATAACTAGTGTTATTTGTATTAGTTCGTACATGGATTCACAAAATATTGGGAAGAAGTCTTAAAGTGATGTAATTCTTTTGTGTTGTTACAGTCATTCCTGTGTACTTAGCTCTTACTTGCTACTTTTCACTCACAGATTTCGGAGTATGAAACAGGCAAACATTGATCTGTTTTACAGACTGGAGATGTGAAAGAAATGACTCTCCAGAGGTTAATCAGGCCGGTGGCAGAGAAGCTAAGATTTTTGTATTGCAGCTTCAGGGTAGGCTGCACGAAGCTTGATATTGAGATATTTAGCACTTGAGTAGAACCACTACTGTAGAGAAAAATATGCATATACCTAAAGGAGGATATTGCTAGCAAGATAGCAAGTCAGTTCCTTGCTTGACTACTTCTGGAGTACTCACTGCTATAACTCTAGTTATTTTCTATACCCTTCTAAATCTTATTTAATGAAGTAAAAGTTGTGTTCTCTCTTCTTTCTGCCCCATACTCTACCTTTTTCCCATTGTTATCTTAATATGTGGTATAAGACCCACTAATTTCCTGCAGGGTATTTTTTTTTCCTTTTGAAGGTATCAGAACGGGTAGAGAGAAGACTTCAGGACATAGAACAAGAAATGCGTGCTGAAAGACAGCTTGTAGAAAGGCGCCAGGACCAACTGGGACATATGTCTCTTCAATTACAAGAGGTATGCAAATGAAAATTAAGTTAGGAACTTGCTGCATTTTTGAGCCTGTACCTGTCAAACTGGCAAAAGTGCTCATATCTTTGGCACATTCTTTTAACTGTATCTGTCCAGCTCTGCTTGTTTTGGCAACCAGATGGTAACAAGTACAGTCTCTGTTCTTCATGATACTGCCCTGTCTATGTTGAGACCTTTTTGGTAACTGGCACAAAGATTCTTTAAAAGAACACTCCCTCAAAACCCAAACCAAAGCAGGTCATTAGCTGGGTTGTCTCAATTAAAACATTTTGTTTTCTAAAATGTAAACTTTGCTTGCAGTGGGCAGTTTATTTTTTATTTATTTCAACAAGCTATCAAATACACTGTAGTGGCCAGACAGCTTTTCATTGCTTTTCAGACAGTTTCATTCAACAGTATCTGATGAAGTATAAAATATTGTTTAAGAGACAAATACAAATGTTTATATTATGAATGAAAATTACAGAGAGCTAATAGCTTTTTTCTGCTTGTTTTAGGAAATGTATGAAAAATACATCTCTCTGTTTCTGATTTTGCTACTATTTGGAAAATCTTAACATAGTGTAACTTTTTATTTCAGTCTCCTTGACATGATTTGCCATGTTATCTCTAACTATGCAATAGAATACTATAGTTGAGAAGAAATGTGCAATTCCTTGTTTTTCACTTTCAATATTAGTGACAGTATATGTGCTTTTTGTAAAGCAGTTGTTTTATATTGTGCGGTAATATTGAGGAATCTTAATATAGATTGACGCTTTGTATTTCATGTAAGGCCAGAGACTCTTCAAAGAGGTCATATTTAAGAAGATAAGATGCTCTTTTGATATAGATAAAAATTTATATTTATCAAAATCCTTGTAGTGCTTCTGCTAGTATTTCAGAAAGAGTTACTGTTGCATTTTTTTCCCCCCCTATTGATGTGGGTGAAAAGAACTAGAGTGCTTTTTTTACAGTTTTCATTGCTCTTTAATATGCCTATGCCCATTTTCTAGGTTCTTCAGTTGTGCCTGCAGTCCAGTAGAGGGATGCTTAATGAAATGGTTTGGTGTCATTTGACAGTGTTATCTGCAGATTGGAACAATCTTTTTTTATCCTTTTAAAGGGATAATGACTTGTATCTGTAAAGATACATTGACACTGCTATAGTTTGGCAGGAAAGGAAAACTTGAATTCAAGTGAATGAATTCAAATGTATTTCAAAGACTTTCATATGATTGGCTATGTGATCGTGAGCCCTCAAGCTGGATACCTTTTTTCCTAGTAGCTCATCTTTTGAATTTCATGCAAAATGAGTATAAAATACTGAGTACGTCCCCGACCTTCCATTCTCCGAAGCTGTCCAGCTGTAGATGAAGATGTTTTATTCCTTTCTTGTGCAAATTCTATTTTGTTCCATGCATATTATTTTTCCTGCAGAGCCCCTTTCTATTTAAAAGATTTTTTTTTTTTTGACACCGCTGTTCAAAACTTTGAGATATAGTCCTCATTCTCACTTTACAGGAAAGCTCAACACCTAGTAGTCTGCTTGGTAAACTTGTACTATTAGGAATTTGCCCAAGCCAAGATTCAGAGCAATCCTGACTGGAACAGGATTATTCCATGCACCATACATTCATAGCTGCTGCTATCACATTCTTGGTGATTATCTTCACTCTCTCAAGCAGGGGCTTATATCTCCAAGTCATGCTTCTGGGTGGCTGATCTCAGTCGTGACTCTGGATTTCTTGGTTGGGACTCTTGTCACTGTATTTGGAAAGCCTAATAAGATCTGTTTACCCCTGTTGCGATGAATTATGGATTTTTCAGGGGCTTCTAACCTTTAACATGGCAAAAGAGAACCTAGTGGTGTCAGATAAGTGTAGAAGGGAGCTTCTTTCAGTAGGTATTAGGCAATCTTCCTTTGACAGATTACAGAGGAATATGGAGATGGTATCACCCTTGAAACACAGACTTCCATTACACTCCCAGTAGCAACAAACAGTATGTCCTCTTCCTGCTACTTCTTCTCTTATAGCTGGCTTAACAGCTTGGAGAACATCTCTGTGACAGAGTTATAACTTCCTACGTGCCAGATGACTATAGACTCCAATATTGCTAAGGTCCTTAGATCTTAGACCTTTATTACAAGCTTCCATCCAACTGTCCCATCTTCCATCCCTATTGAGCATTCATGTTAATTTGTCCTTGTCTAGGTAGAAAATGGTCTCACTTCTGCACAGTGTTTGTATTTATGAGGAATGGTTCAACATCTCTTGAACAGCTGGCTGAGCTCTTTAGCTCTTACTCTGGCAAATTGGACCAGATTGTGCCCTACCTTTTGAAAACCACTTGTTTTTGAGAGCAAAATAGTCTAGGTCCTATACATGCTGCCTCTCTGTCTACTATCTTCCTGAGAGGTTGCTGTTTAGGAAAGTTTTGTGAAGAAAATTATTTTGTTATGGAATATAAATTACAGAAGAAATAGGAATATGAGAATATCTAAGGAGGCAAAAAGTTTAGAATTGATCTAATATCAAATTAAAAACAAACAGGAAAAAAATGCCAACACCAAAACAGTGATTGTTGATTTCTTCATTCCTCAGTGCCAGAGTTATTAAAAAAACGCTTTTACATACCCTGGTGAGAATAAAGTAAATAACTAAATATTTTGCTGCAATTGTTACTTGGATAAAGCATGTTTCTACATAATTTTTAAGAGCTTTTTACTTTTTTATTCTGTTTCTTGTCCTCTGTAATTTGAATTATGAGTTAGATGGACTCTTAGCTCTGTCAGTGGCCTCAGTCTTGTGGTGATCATTGCATGGATGTAAAGTTCTGTTAAAGTCTTTTTCTGTTCTCTTTTATTTCTCCAAGATGCTTCCCAAGTAACATTACTGGAAGGGAGGCTAGGGTTTGGACTGAGTTCTGAAATCCTGTCATTTAATACAGCCTGAATGATTTACAAAGAAATGCTATTTAAAGCATTTGTGGTTATTTAATGAGGCAATTTTTTCATTAGTTTCTCTGTTACACATTTCAAACAAAACAAAATCAAATTTGACTTTTAGATTTGATCAGTAGTTGCTTTAATTAAGAAATCTGGGAGGTTTAAATGTTGATAGTTATTTTTAAGGAAAGTGCAGTGCCTGTAACTGGCCACTACTTGTCAGTATTTTACCGTCTTAAGAAAAATCATCTTCCTAAATCTCAATTATTAAATTATATATTTTCAGGGTCTAACCGAACATGATGATACATTTGTTTCAATCTTTCTCTTGTCTGTCTTGTCTTTCTGTCTGTCTTTTGTATGATGTGCAGACTTCTTATTTGTATTGCACTATTATCCTAATTGTAGACTGATCATTAACCAAGATGATATCTAGTTGTATACCGACCATAAAGAAAGCCTGACATACAAAATTTTGCATCTTTAACATCTAAATTTACATTATTTTGATTCTGTAGTCTGTATGTGCTGCATGTAGGTGGATAAAAATTATTTTCTCTACATTTCTGTGTATCTTTTAACTTACTGTTTAAACACATCGATATACATTCTGTTTAATCAGCAATTACTGCAAATTAGAAAATTAGCAAACAGAAATTCATGCAAATCACACATCTTCACTTTCTTCTATATGCCTGACACAAACGTGTGTCTGATTAGAAAGGAGAACAAATATGCTCATCTTGCCAGTGCTACTGACATGTATATATGGGTTGCTTTAACAAAATACGTTTGTTTTGTAAACTAAAACTGTTTTGAAATTCTTCCGTGCTTTATTTTAAATATGAAGACACCATCACCTTGTACCATTTGTTTGCATTTATGCATCCATTTTCTAAAACAAGATCATGTATCATTGTTAAAAATGGGCTTTAAAAAGCTTTTATATGCATTGGATGTCCTGGATGGCTTTACTAATTCCTGTTCTTGGCTTCCTGTGTTTTGGTGAAATGAGTCCGTGTGTTCATGCTTTGCACACTTTAGGTGAACAGAATCATCTTTATAGAACATTTTAAACTCACTGACTGTAGTAAGGCAATGAGTATAGTTATGTCTTAAGCTAATAACTTGGATAGGTCAGGAAGCATTTTTTTCCTTCATGCAACTGGATACTTAGATTCTGTTTGCCTCCCACTGCACATACTGTGAAGTGCAAGAAGCTGGTAGACTTTCAGCAGAGAAGGGGAGTAGACTGACGGTCAAAAGTGTTACTGAAAATTCTCTTTTTGCATGTCTTCGTCTGATCTTTTTAGACAAAAATAAACTTGATCTGTGCTCTGAGCCATCTGGATGTTTTAATGCATCATTGATACTTGCTCCTTGGCTCTATGCTATGCCACCTGTGGCTAATGGTTTCTGGTTTGATTTTAGCTTGAATCTTACTCTGTCTTGGAACACAAGCAAGTCTCATACATATCTGTCACCGAACTATCTAGGCAGTCTGTCTTTAAATACCTGGCTGGTATGTCTAGGTAGCATACTCAAACCTATACTAGCTGCTAACCTAGCAAGTTAGGGAAAGATTTTTAATTAAGATTAGGATGTGGTACATTTTTGCCAGCATGAGGCTGGTCTGCTTGTGTATTTCTGCTGGTATGAATGTAATTCCCTGATTAGTCTCACTTTGAAAGAGCAAATTTCAGTTTGTGGTCTGTGCATTATTTTCAAATAATCTGATTTTATGTAAAAAAACAAACCCCAAAACCTAAACCCGAAGTTAATAGGCTTAAATTGCAGTAAAAGTTATGATTTGCTATTGGAAGATTTTCCTAAGTTGGAAAGATTGAGAACTGTTGTTACAGAGGCCTCCACATAGTTTTCCCAATATATAAGAAAAAATATCTGTCTAGCAGGGAGTAAATTATTTTATCTATTTGAAGTTTTGGGGTTCGGTGTACTGTATATGGATGAGGTATGTTGAGTTGGGGTATACCAGGTATGTTAGTATTCTAATACTGTCTTATTCTATTGAACTCTTTAAAAAGACCTATAAGAATTGCTGTACTGGGTCAAATCAAAAGTTCAGCTAGCCTGTCTGGGACAAGAGCCTGTTTCTGACTGCCTGGGCAGGCAGTGTGACATCTCTCTGGTCCATCCTGAAACCATGCTGCGGAGACCTCTTTACATGGAAGTTCTCTGTTTCCTTGTGGCCTCTTCCATGCCTGCCTCCTCCAAGGCCTCACCAGCCTCCTCCTGGCCAACCTGGACACTATTGCTTTCAAGAGGATGATCTTGGTGGGGGAATCCTAATGACTGTAGGCCTGATCCCATTCCTTGGTACTTCAGCAGTGCCACGCAGAGCTCTCCTGGGCAGCATCTGCCTGCTGCTTAGGAGCCATCAGGGAGGAGCTTGTGTTGGAACCGTTGTCCTCAGCATCCCCTTCCTAGTTCCCATTTTTGACTGTTTGACTCCCTCAACCCCTTCTTTGGAGACAATAAATGAAATCAAAGAATCAGTTGGATATTTAGATTTATTTTTTTTTCTTTAACCCTTCCTTTCCCAAGAGAAACCTTTAGTGGAGAAAAATCAGAGTGGCACAAACCAGTGAGAGAGAATTATTTAAGAAGGAGTACAAGAAGGAGCGAAAATGTAGAATTAACTTTTACCTATGCAGTTTCTGAATTGTCAGTAACAGCTGATGTTTGTTGGGCTCTGGATGACCAGATGTATTCATTTCTTAATGACATTTTGATTGGTTAACTGTTTGCCTACCTAGCACCTACTGGAAAAATGCATGTTTCACAGTTGAAGCAGTGCACATGTGGTATGTTTAATTTGTTGTAATATCACATTCTTTTTTGTAGTATTTTAACTCTAATATACGTATGAACTGTTCTTTTCTTAAAAATGAAATGGTTATGGGCTATTTTTACAATATACAGAAAATAAAACTGAACATTATATCTGTAGTATCAGTGGTAGGAAAGACTGCTTTTTTATTGGAAGTTATTGCTATTTAATAACCTAAACATCATTCAGTGATTCTGTCAAGTTGAAATGGCATATTAATTTCTGTGATTTCTTCTGGGAATTAGGATGTAATACTGATGCAGAGACATACTTTTTGCCTTCAGTAGGGGAATCTTTGAAAATTTTCCTAGTATTTCTAATTCTAGCCTGCCATTTTCCTTATGGTGCTGACATGTCTAGCAAAATCTGCACATGAAAACATGCATCTTTGGTCCTATATTAGTTATTAATTTAATGCCAAAAATAAGGTTGACATGCAGTTGACTGTATATAACAGAACTTCTAATTTTGCTAGTAAAAATGAAGCTCAATTGCCGTTAGTACACGTCATATATCCCTAGCAGACTGTTCTGACCTGGTACTTCTAGTCATTAAAAAAACCAAACAAACAAAAAAAAACCACCAAAACCAAACTTGTGCAATAGTGGCATTAGTTGACATGATGACATTCTTTGATTTTTGTTCAGATAGCTTTTTGGGAGGTCTCCCTGGAGTCTTTTTGAGTAAAAAGAGTGTGTTTCAGGTCTGTGTGCAGTGTTGAGTTTGATAGTTGACTGGAATGATAGATTTGAATCTGTACTAAACTCTTATTACTATGTTACAATATTGTAGTATCTGATTATGAATCCATAAGATTAAAAGCATAATTCTTTATGTAGCATAGTATTTTTGGTGGCATAGTTATGATAAATATCTTCTACAGTCTCAGTTTTTACTGTAAACTGTTCAAGCAGGAGAGTAGTCCAAACCCTTATGTTTCCTGAGGTGAGGATATAAGACTGAGACAAATATATAAATCCATTTGTCTTCTCCACAAAGCTACTTTTAAAAACTTCTGAAGCTGAATGCCTGGCTTCATTGGGGTTGATTAGTATCTTACCTTCTGTTTTCATACAGTGAAATCTTTCCCCAGTATACAGTGAAGAGAAAACGTTCGAAAACTGGATGAAATTGCACTAATTATAGGGGCAAATTTCAGGAATAATTGTTTAAGGAGATATTCCTTTAAAATGTAAAATAAAAATGCTGCTCAGGAGGAACAAACTGGGAAAAAGACATTTCTTTCTGGACATGCTGTGTGTTTGAGTTGTTCTGTTGTAGTTTTAGCAAGTAATGGTGGAAGGAATAGATGTACTTATGCTTCATGATATTGGATGAAAGTAAAAGGTGTATGCTAAGGTCCTTAATTTATTTGTGGCTAGTGTGAAAACAGCTTGGTCATGTTGCACAGCAAAGAAACAAGTTTTATCAACAGTTACTCTAATTCATAGTAAATTCTATCAGTATGGCTAGTGATCTCTCTCAGCTGGTGTTTAAGTGATATTTAAGATGACCTGATGATGTTGTTATGGCTTGAGATACGCAAACTTGTGTTGTATGTGTTGCAAATTGTCGTTAATGTCTGTGATGTCTAATGCATTCCTTTGCCAGTGATAGGCTATATTCTGCAAATAGTGTTGGTTTACAGAGGGAAGAGGTTTTGAAATTGATATTCAAGGCAATTTTATTTTTGTAAGATGCTTTAGAAAATGTAGATAAGTGTTTTTCAGATACTTCAGTTTGGCGGGGGGACAGGAAAAGTCCCCATGCTTTGTGGGTTTTTTTTCCATAGTAGGGCACATCAGTGTCAGTAGTTTTTGATCAGAAAAGTTTCAGTTGATTCTGTCTTAATGCTGTGATTCTAAACATCTGTCCAGATTCAGATAAAACTTTTTCCTTTTTTAGTCTTCCAATAGAACCTTATGGTAGAGTTTTCCTTACTACAGTGCACTGTATTTTATATCATGTATATTTTATATTAGAGAATATATTCTTTTCATCTGATATGTTCACAGCTTATCTGTAGGGGATCTCTTGAGGCTCTTAAACCTTCATCTCAAAGTGTTTTGGGGTCAGCCTTGATTGTCTGGAGCTCTATGCATCGGAAGGATGTTAGTGCTAGTCTTGACTCTGTATTTGACCCTGTTCTGTGCTTGGGTGTGCTTATGTATGCACAGACTTGTATTTATTTTTTCATAAAAATTGTACGTTGGTTCCACATGGAAATATTAGACATGGAGAGAAAAGCATTTGTCTAGATCTTCTTTCTTAAATGTATCAGCAGATTGTTTCATTTTAACAGACTTACGAAGAAGACTTCTGTAAATTTTATAATGAAGTTCACGTACATTTTTCCCCTCTAAAGGCTTTAAGGAAGCAAGATGCTAAAGCAGATGAAACAGAAGAACTCATGAAAAATCAACTTGTGAAATATGAAACTGAAAAGAACCAAGTAAGACTTAATTTTCTTCTTTCTTGTTTAGTTTTAAATAAATATGTAGTGTCATATGTTACACTATATGCTTCCTTTCTTGGAGAAACCAGCAGGATAAAAATTTCTTTAGTCTTTAAGGTAACAAGGGGATTTTTTTGCATCAGAGGCACTGTGAATATAGCTACATTGAACTTCTGTCTTTCCTTCAAAGCTCCTTAGATATAGTCTGTTATTTCTAATGACTCTTCCATTGTGCCAGGCGGCCAAGTTTATAACTGGGGGCTTATCCTTGATTTCTTTCTCTGATTTGTCTCTGAATTTATACATAGTCTGCTGTTGCTTATTTGCAGCAGCTCAACAATGCAGCCTTTCTTCATCCCTGCAACTAACGCATGCTAGTTACTTTGCACCATGATTATTAATAATTACTTTTACTGAACTATCCATTGCCATATTGCTCTCTTCCTGTTCATAGAAAACAAGATTTCTACTGTTCTGGTAGGATACCAGGGCTGTATTACACTTTTTCTAGCTTTTTTCCTCTTACATTGAGTTTGGCCTTTTTGTCAATACTTTCAAAGTTATACCCCCTTATGTTAAACCATCTGTGTAGTGTTTTATCTTATGTTATGCTCTCCATTCCATTAATGCTGGTCCTGTTTACATTGCCCATTTGCCAGCCTCTCAACATCCTCTTTGAGATTGCTATCTCTGCAATAAGAATTTCCACTGTCAAAAACTGTATTTATTTCCATGTGGATCTTTGTGATCTTTGAACTATTTATGGTAGAAGTCAAAAAATATTTTTTATAGCTTTGGTTTTCTGTTTCTTTTTTTTTTTTTCCTAAACGGTCATCAGTTTGCTGGCTATTTCTGATTAAACATTTTTAAATTCCCTTAATATTGTATTTTTAGGAAAAATTCTAATTGTATGAAATTCTGGGCTTTTTCAGTTCTCTTGTTTCCATAATAATTCAAATACATCTTTTTGTACAACACAGAAAAAGCACAGAATTTACCAATTACCAGTTCTACCAATGCATGTCATCTTTAACACTTTTATGCATAAGCTATGTAACAAAGGTGACTTCAAATGTTAAGTCATTATTAATTTTGAGTTTGAAAATACGTTTCAAATCCAAGGACAATGTTTTTGAAACTTCTAAAAAAGTTTATCTTCCTTTCTTTTACTTTTAACCCAGTAAAAATTTGCTTTCATGCTTTTTTTGTTTTGGATTATGTGTACCACTTTGTATCTTCATGTGATATAGAATATTGTACAAAAAATATAGCTGTGAGTTGACTTTTCTGTATTTAATTTAAATAAATATAGCAGGGATTTAGCATAAATGAAAGTTTGCTTTAAAATTTTAGACAAATAAGAATATTGTGTATATTGTACCTCATTTTAAATAGATACTTTTATCGATTAATTTCTGCCAGAGTTAAATAGTTAAAATACGCTTTTGTACTATGATGCATACATTGCTTTTCTTTGTTCGTCATATTCTGTAATGAAAGCTTGAGCAGGAATTGGAGCAGTCCCGGAAAAAGTTGAATGAATCAGAAGGCTGTAGAGAAGCTCTTCTGCATCAGGTAACTGCTTTGGTGTGGTGAAAATCCTAAAGTTTTCATATTGGCCTGTATCTGAGTCGTCTTGCTTAATTTTCCTGTCTCATGCTCTGATAACGTTGTTTTGAGAAGGGAAGAAGGAGATACAGAAAGATAGGTTCAAGAGTCTAAAGTATGTGGACTGAGCTCTTCTTATACTCTTTCTGCTTTCCAAACTTTCATGTACATATATTCATATGTAGTAATTGTAGTAGTGGTAGTAGTTCTGGTACTTTTTAAGTACATAAACACATTATTTGTAACTGCCCTTCATAGTATGCTTTAGAACAACTTCTATATTAGTAATTATTCTTAGGCAAAGTGCATGCTATAATTGGTGAACTCAGATAAACCAGTGACTTAGAAGTATTTGCTGTATTGTATACTAATGTGAT
This sequence comes from Burhinus oedicnemus, assembly GCA_008921705.1. NCBI lineage: Eukaryota > Metazoa > Chordata > Aves > Charadriiformes > Burhinidae > Burhinus > Burhinus oedicnemus. The sequence continues at coordinate 1,114,766 of VFFE01007246.1, forward strand.
AATAATATGTAAAAACCAAACACCTGAACAAGTATCTAAGGTGTGCTCTAAGCAATACCTATTGATGCACATATGATTATATCTAGAAGTTGCAGGAACCTGGATTATATCTTTAGAAAAGTGTCCTTTCTCCTAAACACTTCTAATCTTTCCTTCCTTCAGAGGAGCTGGGGAAATAGATTGACATAAACAGGGAGGGGACAATTGGCATATTTATCTGTTAGCATTAGTTTTTTTGACTTGTGTATCTAGCAGAAGTTTGAGTTGGCTGTATTACTGTTTTGAATTTAATTCATGGTGCGTGACATATAGTGCTATATCACATACGGGTAATAAGAATTAGAGCTATTTTCCTTCAGTTCACTTTTAGCATGTCATGTTTTCTTTATTTTCCTGTAAACAATGTCATCTTTGTAAGTGCTAGACTGTATGTGATAGAAAAGAAAAATGTAAAAAGCCATTATGTTTCTTAAGAATAAGTACATTGTATTTTTAATGAGTAGAATTTAGATAAAATATATTGCTTATTATATTTGTATGGATATTTTCACTAGCAATGTAAAAAGACAATTGCAACATATAAAATGGTAGCATTTTGTTTGGTGTAGAGAAATTCATGCTCATCCATGGTCAACATAACAAATTAAAATGTTTCCTTTAATTTTGAATAACCACTTTGTGGCCTATAATTAGGAAGTAACTTGTCTTTTTGTTTACCATCTGCAGTACTCTTGAGACTTACTTATAAATATTACTTGTGTATAGTCTTTCTTGTTTTTTGTAGTTTTTAATAAAAGTATGGTATTCACTCTTCCATTCTGTCTTTCATTAAACGTTTGATTCTTGTACACACATTTTAGATTGAGGATCTACGTTCCAAACTTTTGAGAGCAGAAGACGACCGTGTAGAGTTGCAACATCAAATATCACATGTTGCTACGCACCGCCAGAGCTACCAGGATGTACAAGATGATGACAGGAGAATTAGAACAGGTATAACTCTGAAATTTTGCACTAGAGGCCTGCAAATTAGTTAGTTAGCCTAGACATTAATTCTGTCTTTGAGTTTCAATCTAATTCTTCTGCTGTTTCAACAAAAACAGCCATTTAACTCCTCAGCTTTTAAGTTAATAAGTACTGGCACCTGAATATTAATAAATAGCAACGAGAGTTAAAATTTAGGATAAAATACCATGATTTGCATGGCTAAAACAAATGAAGATTATTAGACAATTTCAACAAAGTGAATAGTGTTTTTACACAAGAAAAACACTTGAAACATTTTTAAATAATAATTTTTCTGAAATTTTGCATTTCGATCCATTTGCAGTTTCAATTGTACCATCTTGAAAATCATAGCAGAAGTCATTTATGTAGCTGGTTAATAAGACCGACGAATTTCTGTTAGAATTTCTAAGGGATAAAAATGTGTTCCATAGCGGTTAAGAAAAATTTTCAGTATGATGCAGTCAGGGCTTCTGTTTGCAGTATGTTAGAATTTTAGAGTTGGAACAATTATATTTAGAAGAAAAATATTTTAAACAATTTCAAGATGTAATTGCATATTAAATTACCGCTTTAGCAAGGTCTTCACTACATTGTTAGTTATCTATCTGTATTTAAACTTTTCAACCATAATCAAAAAGGCATTAGAGAAAGTCTTTATCTTTCTTCTTATTAACATAGAAATGTGTTACTCAAGATAATAGAGGAATAGTGACTCCAAATCCAGTGTCTCTGTGAATGTTTAATTGGTTTGGTTAATGACTTCTTTTTATATTTTCATACAATTATCTTGGTTATTAAAATAGGACTCTGACTCCCTGTTTTACAAATCTCATACAGAGCACTGGAAAATGGCTAGATTTTGTACATGGCTTAGCTTCAGAAATGTAACACAAAACAGTCATTTTAATAGTTTTTCTCCAGCCATGTTAATGTATCTGCTTAAAAGTGAATTTATTTGAAACAATATGCCTTTCATGTTAATGAAAGTGTATTTTAATTTTTCCATTTGTTTTGTAACTATGAATCAAAACTCTTGTAAAAATATGAAGAAAATTTAAAAAAAAATTACTGGAGCTCTAAAGATATACACATATATTTCTATAATTGATGCAGTTGTGTTTCTCCTTACTGTGTTATTTCTGTTTCTTTAAAGATGCATGGGAAGAATACAAATGGAGATTTTTATTTTTTTTTTTTTGCTTCTAGTAGTTGTTTATGACTAAAGACCTTTGAATTTCTGGTTGAGGAAATTTACGGCTTACTCTCATCAAGAACTTTTATTGTAGTTGTAGGATTCAGACATAAAATTCACAGATAGTGTGACTTCCAAATCAGGAGAGTATTACTTTGGTGGGTTAAAATCTTGGCCTTGATGTTTGTGGCCAAGTTTCACTTACACCAGAATTTCCCCATTGCTTCCTTCCTATTTTATTTTATTGGACGGGTTTTGTTTTGGTTTTTTTAAAAGAGGAAAAAAAAAAAAAAAAAAGGGGGGAAAACCCCCACAAAATGACTGGATAAACAGAAATACTGTTTAATTCAGTAAAAGATTATGATATAGGTATAACCATTTTTCACAGATACTTTGATCAAAATCAATAGTTGTAGAATAGTTTCAAGTAGAGAAGAAAATTGGCAAAAGAGAAATGAGAAAAAACAATAATTTACCACAAGTTGGTGTTTCTACTGGGCCTATAGTTCTGTTCTTACCGTTTTATAGTAGTTGAAAGATATGAGAGAGAGAAGCAAGATCTGGAGAAACATATTTTGGAGCTGAAAGCAAAGCTGAGTCATAATGCTGTAATGTCAGAGGTAGAAGAACTAAAGAGATGCATAGAGCGTAAGGACAAGGAGAAAGCACAGCTTGTAATGCACATACAGGTAAGCTTGTATTTGTATTGGTTTGGGGTTTTTTTTTAATAATTTCCCATACGTTTAAGGTAGGTGATATGCCAGATTAGGGAGTAACCTTTAAAGTAACTGTCATACTCTTCTTAGTTTGTTCTATAAATAACTTTGAAAGATGATCCGAGTTTGCAGAGGGTTTTCTCTCCTGTGTTCTTAATAAACCAAAAAATGTGTTTGCTATTGCCCGTGAATTCATGGTTTGGATTACTTCTTTCCCATGTGCAGAGAAAAGGTGATCTGATTTTTATCAGCAGTTACCATTAATAGTGGTTTCTGGAATTACTTTTATAAGTTACTATTTACTTCCTTATTCCCCATTTCATCATGCTTCAGAACTAGAGTTTAAAGAAACCGGGATTACCTTGTTCTATGAGAGAGTGCTGTAGAGTAACAAAAATAGATCGTAACTGCTCTTTTTTTAGCAGTTAGATGCAAGATAATAATTAATATAACAATTAGGATTAACATTCTTATTTCTAGTAAACACATACTGTTTAAAGTGATTCTCTGAAAAGAATAACAGCAGTCTCTGACACTGGAATTTTAGTTAGAAGACTTTTACCTTGAACACAAAATGAGACATAAGGAGGCAGTAGCCTTTTTATTTAAGACAGGAGTTTTCTGTATTTTTGGATCTTGTCTAGATTTGTCATCAGTAGTAAGGTACCTGAACAGTAACTGTTTTCTACTGTCTTTCATGACTGTCAGGAGAAATGAGGATATTTTCAAAACCCTATGCGGGATTTCGGTAGTCAAATACTTAACTTATGTTGTACTTGTACTGAGGCATTCAGTAAGCCAGTGGTTTTATATTTGGTGTTTATTTTTTTAATTAAGGTACTTTTCTTTGAAATGGTGTTGTGTCACTTTGGAAATTCAAAAGTAGAATTTTTTTTTTTTTGTCTTTTCATAGATTTAGAGGAATATGCTCTTCAGTTTACTTCTGCTGCTGTATTCCTTTGTCAACTTCTGTGCCGATTTAAATCAAACTAATACATCAAATTACATTTGGAAAGAACTGAAGTCTCAAAATGAGTTCCTACATGCTTTATGAAAATTGGTCATGGAACAGGTTTCAAAAGACCTAGAGTGCTCCTGTAGACAATAAGGCAAGCAGAACTCATTTGCTGATGCCCATCAGCATTTGTGTTCTAGCTGGCCAATACAGCTCCAGGCTAGCCTGAAACATGTTGGTTTTTTGTTTTGTGGGGCCTGAGAAATTCCAATTACTTTGGTGGCAGGAGTTAATGGGATAAAAACCCATAGAAAACCAATTTTTTTAAACTTCTGCTTGTAGAACGTGCTTTCTTGAGGGTCTGAACGATGTTCTAATACTTATTTCTTGCTCTGTGAAAATACTGATGGAAGAGTGCTCAGTCAGGGTCATTGTCATTGCTCTGACTTAAAAATTTTTCACTTCCCTGATTGTCTCAACAGAAAATACTTTGTACTTCTTATCTGCTTCCCACTGCCATTTTCCTACAGAGGCAGCAACAGGAAAATAGCTAGTGTGTTTTTCTTTTAATGAGACATCAAGGAATGCAAGGATGTGAATTTCTAAACTTATGTACTAACAAAGCATTTTGTCAAGCCTGTCCTAACAGCTGCTCCTATCAGATAGTCTGATTCCCAGTTGGAAGTGACCGGTCATGTTTGACTTGAGTGTAATTTATCTTTCGTTAGCGGGGAGGGTGTAACTGCACTTGCCTCTGGTGTACATGTGATATTGAAATTTCTTTTGATTTCTTCAAAAGTCATTGTTTTCAACAATCTGAGTTGTGTTGTACATCTAGTCCCTGACAGTTGCCATAAACTCACAGTATGATGTAAAATGGAGAGAGTGAAAAAGATTATAATCACATTCTTAAACTCATATTTAGAATTGAGTCTAATCTTAAATTAATTTTTAAATTTAATAGAGCAAATTTTGATTTAAGTTGCTGTAGTTTACCTGAGGATGCTTCTGTAAGATCTTGCAAATGCATGCATCTGTCTTAAATATGTTTTTCTGCATTGAACTATATATATATGGCACTGTTATGGCTGACTATTGTGACCTTACTATTATGGCTAAGAAATAAACAAAGTACACAAGTTATAAAGATGCAATACCCTAGTTTCTCTGCAAGCATTTTTAGACTCTTATGTTTTTGAAATTGTTTGATTTACTGATTACTTCTCATTCTAATTAGGTCAAAGTAGTCTTACAGTATTGTCCAGTAGAGCATAACAGCAGACAGTCAGTTTGTTAAAATATTTCAAATTTTCTGTGGGAAAGTTATTGATTTGTTTATTTAAGATTATAATTTTTCAGTAATGTAAGTCTTGCAGTCTTATGAAGATTGATGACGATGTTATCCTCATTAAAATTCATTTTATGGCTTTTTCAGCCTCTAAATTTGAAACTGCTAGCCAATTATTTTCATCATATGAGCCAATTAAGATATCTGAAAATCAGTAAGTAACGCTTTTCTAAATTTAAAGAGCTATTCTTACAAAGAGAAATCAATACCTTTGCAGACCAGCCTGTATTGTCATGTGAATGGAGTTCAAATGCTGAAATAGTGCTACAGATAGATTTAAAGTGTAGAGATGCTATTCACTTTGATAAAGTTTCTATCTAAAATCACATATCAACCTTAAAAAAAAACCAAACAAAAAACAAAACAAAAACCCCCAAAAACCAAATGGTGTTTTAGCTGTATCGTATATTTACCTAAACTATTACCTGTCAGAATGAGCAGCAGTTCAAGCTTTGGAAAAATACGGAGACGACATCACTTTAAGAAATTGATTTTGTGTAATATACCTTTTACTGAATGAATACATCTCTTGACTCATTGAATATATGCATCTTCGATTATTCAATGCACAGAATTTATGCTGCCACAAAAAAATCTAAGCCTTCTGGGTTAATGGTTCTTGGTGGTTAGATACAATATGATTGGCAAGAGGCGCGGATCAGATTGTGATGAATAAATTAATATTTGAGGTCTGCCTTCAGGAAAAATTAGTAAGAGAAATAATTAGGTGCATGTTTTGGATAGCATTGTTGGAAAGCGTATCAATGACAAGCAGTAAGATTATGACTGCACTGCTGAGATACAGGGCAGAAAAAAGAGAGGACGGAGAAAAATACATATAGATCTACTTCAGGTGACTAATGTAATTAGTATGGTGGAGTGAAATGTGGTTTTCTCATTTTCTTATCAGTATAGAATGCTTGCACATAACGGTGATACAAGGCATTAGTTCTCTAAATTGTAGCAAATGAGTGATCCTCACTTGCATTTTAAATGATCACAGAAGTTTTAAGGAATGTTGTGCTGAATACACTGTGTTGTGTTTTCTGTACCTAGAATGAATTTTGTTTTGCAGTTCACGCTGACTTTATTTTTACATTAGATGTTGAAAATGCAGGTCAAAAGTATGGTATGTGTAGTCAAGCTAGGGACTGGAAGTCCAAACTACATGAGTTACGAGAACAGTGGCAGTCACATGGTTAGTGCCTGTGGTGATTAGTTTACACTTCAGATAAATAGCTAGGCTCTTAACTGGAAAACACTGGCCTCTTTCTCTGCTTCCAGTTTCTTATGAAAGTTGAAAGCTAGATTATATATTAGGATGTTGGATAAGTAGAAAACTAGATGCAGACTTGGGGCAAATGTTGCCTCTGTTTTTGAGTTTGTTCATCACCTCTGTTCTGTGTCATCTCTAGCCAGAACCTGTCAATTGAAATGTCTGTGGTGTGGTTGCAGTCTGAGGGCTGATACAAATTTTAATCCGTTTTGAAAATACTACTTGCATTCAGATCTCTAGAGCATTAATATGCTGTATCCCAGATTTAGTAACTCATCTTAATGACATTTTTAAAGTGTTCCACGAACATATTTCTCTTTTATAAAAATCTTCAGATACTAAAGCCAGAAGGAGAGTATTTGATGTTATGTTGGTGGTGAATTAGGTGACATGAGTATTCTAATACATTCCCCTTGGTTCTGTTAGCAGTGGAACTATGAAAATGCAGCAATAAAATTAATCCGGTTAGAAAAATTGGGACCCAGAATTGTCTTGTGTAAAGACTGAGAAGAGACAGAGTACCACAGTCAGGATTTTCTATAGTAACCGCAATACAAAATATGCTAACAATTGCTGTACGTCTATGCAATACATTTTAACAATGAACTGTTCTGAATATCCTGGGTTCCTTTTGTCAGCAGAACCTCCATACTGTTGTAATGTATGTCACAGAATATCGTCATGCTTCTGTTGCATCCAGAGCAGCTCATCGAGTTCTCTGGGTGACTGACCTTCAGCTACCAAAGACATTAGATGCTCCGTGGAATCTGGAGTCTTAATCTGTAAAGGCAGCATTTCTTATCTGCATAGAAATTTTTTTTTGAATCACAGGTGTTTAGTAATTTGCTACTTGGAAGAGAAACTCAGATGTCCAAGGAAGGTGATTTTTTTCTGTTTTTCCTAGTAAGTGCAACCTCCTGACATTGCTTGTCCTTTCTCGTAGATTATGTCACTCTTATTTACTACAGTCACAACTGAGAAGGAGAAAATTTTATGAATATTTAGGAAAAAAAACAAAAAACCCCAAACCCGCCACATCTCTGTATTCCTGTCTTGTAGAAATCCTTAAAATATTTATATTCTGAATTACCTAGAAGGGTAATTCCAAGATAGGAATAAGAAAATTAGAAGACAACTTTAAGCACTAAATTTAAACATATTCCCAAAACAAAGGTGGAGACTGAGATCTATGATAATTCCAGCTTCGCTAGCACTAACAGGGCTCTGGGCACTGTAAATCTAAACAGACCCAGGAACTGGATTAAGATGTAGTCTGTGGTAAGGTCTGATGTTTGTCTTTGACCAGTTCCTTCAAATCCCACAACTCTGGAGGCTGAGAGCAAACTTACATTTGTTGTGTTAGGTTTTTCATTTATTTTTCTTTTAGAGGCACTTCCTTCTGTATACTGTGGCATACTAATGAAGGGCAACTCCTTTCCCACAGGTAGCACGTTATTTCACCCTCAATACTAATGAAAAAACCCAACCAACCCCCCAAAAGAAACCAACAAAAAAACCCCCAAATCACAAAACCCCTGTGGTGCAATGCCTGATTATAATACCAGAATAGGTCCTCACAGTGTCTGACCAGCCCCTATCTGAGTTTCAGCCTGTGCTGAACTTGTATTTAATATTGCTCTGGCCACGGCTGCCGTAGGATGTACATACAAACAGCTTTGCAAAAGAAACAGTCAAGCTATGGGGCTTACATTAATGATAACATTTCATGATGTTTTGTCTGCATGCATTTTTAATGTCCTTTGCAACTGAGATTCTGTGACTGAGAGGAAAATGAGGACGAAAAGGCTGAAGGGAAACTGAGGATTGAGTCTCCTGCAGATGTCTGTATACAAATGATATAAAACATGATGGGGAAATAGGGGTACCTACTTATTCCAGGTGTTATTATTTTAATATTCAAGACTGACCATATGTGCATACATAGTAGGGTGCAGATATAAACATTCTATGCAAGGTACTTTGTTATTTTAGGAGAAAATAGGTGGCTTTCAAGACAAGGTCTTGACAAGCTGATGGACAATAAGCATATGGTATTTATGTTTTTAAAATTTTCTATATTAAATTCAATGTTTTTTGAAAATACACTAAAATTGAAGAATGTGATGCTCTGCATCTAGCTTCATTATCTGTTATTTTTAGTTGTAAAGATTGTTTAGAAAGAAATTAAAAGCTTAAGTTTATAAGATCATCATTATGAAATGAAACTGCAAGGTCATACTTTCACAGCCCACCACTGCCAAGAACAATGTTTTCCCAATGACAACAGTAATTTGCATAATTATTTTTGACTATCAAAACAATCTTAACTCTCATAAAATCAAAATTAGGCATTAAAAATATGTAGTAATGTAACTTGCTTTATGTGTTGTATTAACTATTTATTATCTGCTGATAGTACAGTTTCACAAAAACTAGTACTCAGTCATTTTCTGAGCAGTGTTTGTCTGAAAGGAGTATCGTATTTAGCAAGGTATGCTCTACTGACCCTGTTGATTGTTATTTCCAATCATTAAATGGAAACTGTGTCTTTTAAGATGGTTCTGATGAACTCTAGATGTTCATCGTTGTAAAGGTTTGCTTCAAATCGACTGCAATGTTGACGTGTGCAGGCAGGTAATGACAAATGGCAGAGATTACTTGCCTGTAACTGTTCTGTTAGAAATGTTATTTTAAAAATTACAAACAATCGGTCATCTTACTTTTTTTCTCATAATGCCTAGAAATTGGCATTGTATGTTGGGATTTTCCAAGGAACCAAAAGGCAGAACCGTAATCTTTGTTTTTGTAGACGCTTAAGCTCTGTACCCGGAGAGTGAGGTTTTAGGTGTGCTTTTACAGATACCAAAGCAAAAAAAAAATCTCTAACAAATAGTGCTTGTGTTTGTCTATTCCCCTCATGTGAATGTATGTATATGCCATACCTGGAAAGAGGCTTTCTTCTTTCTGGGAAACCTATCTCTCTGTGTATATAGATGATAAATATGATTTCATACGAGATTTTTTTGCTTTCTTGTTTTTATGATGGCACGTGTTTGAAAAGTTGCTTATTGACTGTTCTAAATACCAGTAGGGCAAGCCCTTATAGATTAGACAGAATTTTGACAACTGCATACATGTTAGCATACAGATACATTTACGTTTATCATATGTCAAATAGGAATTCAAAAGTACAGGTCAGTACATTTGAGACCCTTGTTACAATATTATAAAAACAGAGTGTGGAGACCCACTGTTTCTCTATCCCCTTGCTTTACAGGGAAAGCTGCATGAAATGTTGATATGCTATGCTGCTGTTTTCCAGCTGACTTCAACTGTTTTGAGCCTGTGCTTCCTTAACTTTTCTAAACAAAGCACAAACTATTTGCAAAGATCTATCTTATTTTCAAAAATTTTAAAAATAAAACATTAAAATTCACATTTATATTGGTACATCCATATCAAAGTTCATTTTTCCTCTTCCTGCAAACAGCTCATGATAAATTAGTTGTGCTTCAAGATAAACATCTAAAACAACTGTTCCCATTTCTTTCATTTTACTGTAAATCAATAAATCGGAGATTTAGATTTGCTTCTATGTAGTGAAATGAGTGTTTACAATTAATTGAACATTGTTTTCTGTGTTTAAGCTTAGAGTCATATTTCATTAGAAAGTCTGTGGGAACTGTAGTTGTATTAATGAAGTATGTTCTCTAGGGGAATTATACATAAATAACTATTTTTATATGATGCAGAGTTCAATAGTACATCAATTTAGGCTGACATCCTCTATAGTGTCTCCAGAAGGACATGAAATGGGAAATGATAATAGCATGTATAATCGAAGAAATGATGACCCATTTTAGAAGATCTATGGAAGGGTAAATGTCATGTCTGACTGTTTTATTGGGCTATTTTTAACTTCTGCTACATTCAAAATTTAAATCCTTACCTTTAAAGAAGTATTGTATTCTCTATTTTCATTTGAAACTAAACTTTTTTTTATAAAATTTTGTTGTAGTTTGTAAGGTTTTTTTGGTTGGTTGTTTTGTCTTATGAATCAAGACTTCTTGCAAGGTTAGACCTGGTTGTTTTGCCTGCTGCGCTTGAAAATGGATGTTTAAATAATAGTGAAGCAGAATATATGTGGGTTTTTTCTAATGTGTAGAACTGTAAATCTAGAAAGACTTCCCTATTTTCATTTTGTCACCTGTGTAAGATCTACTCCCGACTATTCCATAATGTTTACCTATTGTTTTATTATCTATATCTCAGTTGTGTCTAGAGCAGGAATATTCATCCTGCAGGTGTGCAACTGATTGTCCAGTGGATAATCCTAGTCCTGTTTTGTGTCATGCATATGAGTAGCAAGCTGGACTGCTTGTTCTTGTCTGTAGTGTCAGTCCATTCCTGTCTGTATTTTCTGGCAGTACCACGGTCTGTCACATGCAAGAATGCACATGCAGTCGTCTTTCCAGGACAGCACATGCTATCCTGAAAAGACTGGTAGAATTTATTGCCTCCCAGGAGGTAATGGCCAGGTTTGGAGGGGGGGGAAAAAAACCAACAACAAACCCAGAAAGAAAAACCCAACCAACAAACCCAAACCACCCTACCACCACTCCCAACCTCGTGGAAGGACCTATGTCTAAATAGTCATTCTATGTGCATCTGTAAAGTTGCTTATTCTTTCCTAGGCAAGTATTTTTCCCTTGTCCCTTCTGAATTATACCCTGTCTATTTCAGATTACATCTGCATTTTGTTTCAGTTGTTCTGAAATCTAATCCTCTTCTATAAAGCGTTCCATCCCTTGAAGCTTGGTAATATATTTGACTGACTATAGAGCAGGCCTCTTAAATTCATCTGAGTCATTAATGAAAATACTGAATGGTATGAAAGCAGTCTAAATAGGCCTGAAATACAGAATCCTAATGTGAAAATTCTATGTGATGCTTTTAGTAAAACTCACTTTTGTTAGTGAAGGTTCAATAACTGGTTTCTGAATATGGACTTGCAGAAAGTATATGGAGAACGTTTTGTCTGACTTGCTTATGAGACTGTCCTGAGAATATCGTCGGATTTGAGACAGGCTGGGCTTGTTATTTTTGAAATGTGTGTTTCAATTTCATTCAGTATTGAAAGGTCAGCTAATGTTGGCTCTAATATGCTTGCTACATTTTCAAATATCTTTGCACTTTGTTCTAGAAACATCTAGCAAGCTGCTGTATTCTCTTTGTATTCATCAGTGCTTTTGAAAATACCTTTATTCAGCATGTTGTTTCCATAAAAGCAACCAGAATAAAACTGGGTAACAACTAGCTCACACACTATAGATTAGCTTTGTAATGTGGTGAATGCTATTCTTTCTTTGCCAGTGTTCTCTTTCCTCTCTGTTTATATTAATCTCCTTAAATCATACTGTTTCCTTTATTCCATATTTGTCTAGTGTGTAACATACGAGGATCCTGGTCAGTGATTCCTTCTCAAACTTAAAATATAAATAATAAGAAGAACAACCACAAGGGGAACAAATGCAGAAAGTAAAATACAGGATAGAGTAACCATGTATTTTATATCTTGTGTTGAAATTCTTTATCATTGCAGAGGGGGGACATTCTGGGGGCTAACAGGGCTTTCCCTGGTAGTCAAGGAGATATTTTATGCTATTCGTATTTTAGATAGAAATGTGATTTAACATTGCTATATATTGTTTGATAAGGTTTCATATTGTATATCTTTAGAATTGGAATTTTTATATTTTGCTATGATGATTCCAGGCGTTAACATCTGACCTGGAAAACAGGGAGAAGCAGCAGGAAAAAATGCTGGATCAGCTAAAGGAAATACAGAGTTGCTACAATGCGTGTGAGAATGGACGTAGACAAACTGAACTCCAGTCTGCTGAGTTAGCTCAACAGGTTGAGGAGAGTACCAAGGAAGCAGAACGGTACCTCACTGAATTCAAGCATTCAGAGGCACTCCGGCTGGAGACTGAGAAAAAAAGAGAAGATTTGAAGGTGAGAGCACAGGAAACCATCCGCCAATGGAAGTTGAAATGTAAGAAACTGGATCGTGAGGTAGAAAAACAAAATGAAACTATCAACCAACTGATGGACAAGAACAATCAGGTAAGATTGACTGGGGTTATTTTTCTTGTACCCTTTCCATATATTTTAGAAATGAAGATGAGTTTGTTTATGCAAACTGTGACTTAAACCACTTTCGGCCTTAAGTTCTGGACCAAATTTTCTGGTGAACTGTGAAACAGATGGCAATATATTTTAGCTATTACGGAGTTCCACAGTCTCTTCTTTATCCAGTATTTATTCCAGTCTCTTCACTTAATCAAAGATTTCTCTTTGTAAAAGAAGAAAGTTTCTCTATGAATGTTGCTTTTACTTTATCTTTTCAGTTAGCAGTTAATGTAACTTAGCTTATTTTTACTTAATTTTTAAGGAAATAATGTTATTTTTTGTAAAAAAAAAAAAATTAATCACCTTAAGTAATAACCCATGTTCAAGTTATGCATTGCTTCATGTAGGCGACAGTGGTCAAATCTTTGAAAGTAGGTGTTTACTTTCACCATGTATGTCAGATTGTTAGCAGACTGTAATGCTATATGGGCTTCAGCACAACTAGCATATTTTTAATTCCATTCTGAATTTAAGCTTTTCTCAGACTCTAGGCTTAGTAATGACATCTTTTATTGCCAATAGAGACTACAGGTTTTGAAATATCGTAAGGACTGCAACTCAGTTTGGATTTAATGTTTGTAGGCAGAAAAGCAGATTTTTTTTTTTTTTTGTTTGAGAATGTGCAGAGATTTTAGCAAAATCTGGAGATCTTAGCAAAAAGGGCACTCTTACCTGCATTTGGGATGAATGTGCTGCTAACACCTACCATGCAGTTCCTAGCTTTTTCCATTCATCTGGGCAGAGAGGCTGTGTTCCTTATATTTTTGTAAGTGGTTTTCTTTTTTTTTAATGCTTTTCTTGTATGTTTTGTTTCAACCTCTTCCTTATGTTTTCCAGAATTCTTTATTTGAAAATATAAATTTGAAATTTGATCATGTAATGTTTCTGGGCTTTTCATTTGTCTTTGTTCAGTGTGGCAAACCACTTATTCCTTTCTTCCTCCTCCTATAAAGTTTCTCAGGAAAAAATTTTGGGTCTTTTTTTTTTTTTTTTTGACTTAGCAGAATTCCTTGACTTTTACTAGTTCTGACACTGCTTTAAAGGCAGGCACTCACATCAGTGCTAATGCTGATTATTCCTTCTTGGAACAGTAGTAGAAACCATCGTTCTGTTTGTAATGAGTCTGTGGGTCTTTATATTTTCCAATTGCTGGGTCAAAAGATGCCTGCTTCTGTAGTGGCTGGTCACCAGGGGGAAATCATGCTTAACCAATCTGATAGCCTTCTATGGTGGCATGACTGGCTGCGTAGATGAGGAGAGAGCAGTGGATGTTGTCTCCTCGACTTTAGCAAGGCTTTTGACACTGTCTCCCATAACATCCTCATAGGTAAGCTTAGGAAGTGTGGGTTAGATGAGTGGACAGTGAGGTGGATTGAGAACTGGCTGAATGGCAGAGCTCAGAGGGTTGTGATCAGTGGCCCAGAGTCCAGTTGGAGGCCTGTAACTAACTAGCGGTGTTCCCCAGGTCTCAGTACTGCATCCACTCTTATTCAACATACTCATCAATGACCTGGATGAGGAGACAGAGTGTACACTCAGCAGGTTTGCTGGTGACACATGTTGCGGTTTGGGCCGGATTGGCCCAATCAGGCAGAATGACAGGTGCTCGCTCTCTCCTGCTCCACTTCAAAGGGAGGCAGGAGAGAGAGAGAGAGAGGAAGAGAGAGACTTAAGACTTTAGAAGGAACTACACTACTTTAATGAAAATATTAATAATAAAATAATAAAAAGAAAATAATTAAATATATACAAAACCGTATCACACTCCCAGGATGACAATCGTGTCACCAGCAGGCATTGGGGAAGTCCCAGACTGGACTCAGTGATGGACGGGAACTGGATTCTGCATCTGAATGCAGGATGGGAATCAAAGGCAGACGAAGAGACAGAGTCCTCCTTGGATGCCGGCCATTGAAGAAAGAGGCCTCACCCTTTGATCAAAGGGTGAGGCCTCTTTCTTCAATGGCCGGCATCCAAGGAGGACTCTGTCTCTTCGTCTGCCTTTGATTCCCATCCTGCATTCAGATGCAGAATCCAGTTCCCGTCCATCACTGAGTCCAGTCTGGGACTTCCCCAATGCCTGCTGGTGACACGATTGTCATCCTGGGAGTGTGATACGGTTTTGTATATATTTAATTATTTTCTTTTTATTATTTTATTATTAATATTTTCATTAAAGTAGTGTAGTTCCTTCTAAAGTCTTAAGTCTCTCTCTTCCTCTCTCTCTCTCTCTCCTGCCTCCCTTTGAAGTGGAGCAGGAGAGAGCGAGCACCTGTCATTCCGCCTGATTGGGCCAATCCGGCCCAAACCACAACAACTTGTTCAGAAAGAACCATCAAAATTAATCTTTTTCAAAGAGTTTTTAGAATTTCTGTTTTTTATACAATTTCTCAGAAAAGTGACTATGGTCGTATAGCATTGTTTTCATGAGGAAACAAGTTAATGTCTTTAGTTTACATCACTTGCTCCTGATTCAAGGCTATTGCATTGGAAAGAAAATGAGGATTTTAGTGGCTTTAAGTGGTCTGAATAAAACTGAAAAGTTAAGTTGAAGTGGTCTGAACTGCACATTTAGCTGTCAACAGTTGTATAAGCTATATGTTGCACTTTCATTGAAGCAATTTTGATTACATGGTTAAATATATATGTAAGAGTATTTTGCATGTCCTAATAATAATTTGCATATTCATATTAATGGAGGCAGTAGTTTTCCAGATAGGTTGTAAATTACCAACATATTTTGAGTGCAGTTCTGAAGCACTATAAATATGCTTTTTACCTCAGTCCCATCAAATTAAAAATTTGCTTATGTCAAAATTGTACCCATTTAACCGTAAAAAGCTGTAAAATCCTGAATCAAAGTTTGAGTGATTCATGATCTACTTCATCATAAGTAATATAAGCATGTTTATTTCCTTTCTCTTTTCACAAATATGCAACTAGTTAAAAATGTGTATTTTCCACATTTTTGCAGTTATGAATTGACGTTACTTAGAAAATGATGGTTAGTTATTTAATGTATCATTCATGACGTAATAATCAATAATAATTATTAAGCAATTGCTAACACAGAAAGCATTTCATGAAGATAGCAGTAAAAAAAATCTGGATGGTTGTTAGTGGAAGGATCATTAAAATCAAAATATTTTGACAACAATGCTTAACATTGGGGAGTTAATTTTTTTTGTTTTACAGTTTTGTGTCTCTGAAACAGAGAAGAGCTTGAGGGAGGTGAATTTTGTAAGATATTAGGGTAGGCAACTTTTTTTAGAAGTACATAAAATGATGATGCACAACATTCTTCTGATTCAAAGACTAAGTGCAACAAAATAGATAATCATATCCATATGTAGGAAGATCTGATGAGAACATGTCATCATGCAGGTGATTTGATTACTTTTTGTCTGAACTCATTACATTGCAATTGGGTTTCACTTTTATGGACATACTTTTCTTCCAAATTAAGGTAAATTTGGCATGCGTTTTATCAAATTGTATTTAAATATTGTGGTTTTAGGGTATAGTTTAGGGAAATCCAGCAGAAAGGGGTTTTTCTTACCTATTATTCCTTTTTTTCAGGCTGATAGTTTTTTGTGCCCAGTAATCAGTTGTCTTTTACTGTTACAATAATAATCTTGACCTTATTTATGCCTCAGTTTTATCCAACTTTTGTCCTAAGGTTGTTAAAGTCTTAAAAATAAAGGTCAGTTGGGAAAGACTTGGGGACTAAAGGGAAATTTAACACATTTATTAAGACCCAAAGTCTTAAACTTAACTAGAGGAAGAATTTTGACAAGTTACTTTCAGGAAATCAAGGGTGCAGAGCCTTGTGTTTACAGGATCAGTTGCTGCATAGTTTGTAAAAAGAAGTCACTTTTGATCCTTATTGTTCTTCCCTCTCTTGCCTCCTCTGTATGATACTTTCTGCTTCAGTCTTGTCTGGCTTTCTGTAGTGCTATACTGGATTGAAAAATTATTAGCAAGTTAAGGATTTTTTTGGGGTAGTAGGGGAGGTACCATAGGAATATCGTATGTTGCAGCAGAACTGAAGAAGAACATAGAATTTTGTATGAGATGTCAGTGTTGAGAAGGATCTTACTGTCTCAGTACTGAGATTCTGGTGCTTAAGCTTTTAATCCTGTTTCTGATAGAACCTCCTAAAGGATTCCCAACCAATGTCTCTACAATGTCTTTTTTTAATTATTTAAAGTGATAAACTAGGCATAGGAATATAAGTGATTTGCTTAGTGGTCCGCAGTCAGCTATGTGTTCAGAAGCTCTCAATCTGTCCCATGATTTTACTACATGCCCTCATTTGCTATAAAAACATCCTTGTTCTCTTAGAATAATGAAATATAAAGTGTCCTTGTGTCTGACAGCACTTTCAAGTATTAATCTTTAATGCAAGGTTATATAGAGATACATATCTATAGATATATAAAATTGTGTATATATGTTATTTCTTTTTGAACTGTTCTTTATGTGTATACCAAGTGGGTGTGGTTTGTTTTCTCTTGAAGATTATCAGATGTAGAAAATGGGTTCAATCCAGATTGGTTACATTATGGTCACATCAGCCTTGTCCATACTGGAAATTAATAAAAAGTAACTTTTTCCATTGTGTCTCAAAGGTAATAGAAGTGAGGAATTTGGTTCTTGGATTGTCTCCATCTGCATAGACATTATAATACAGTTACCTTTTAGTAGGAACTGAAAAGTTGAATTATAAGCATATTCACAGAGAATGTTTTGTGCATTGCAGGCTTGTCTTTGTGTCTGTAAGTCTTTGTAGACTTAGGACACCAAAGTTCTTTCTTGGAACTGTCCTTTGGAGGAGCTTTTGTACTCTGTTAGCTCTGGTGTCTAAATTAACTCATAAAACTGCTTTCCTTACCCTTCTTCCCCATAAAAATTATTTTTATAGTGTAATTGGGAGAACAGAATTTTTACTTTTCCTCAGGAAGTAATTTACTCTGCAGGTTTATTTTTGTGTGTAATTGCATCCCACAATTCATCAAGTATGAAACTGGTTTTGAGGAATATGTGTGTAATTTCCTTCTTTGTTTTGTGTGGTTTTTTTCATTTTCTAGATATTCTAGAGAATTTCTCAAATCTGTCAGTTTCAGTCAGTTATCTTTTCCACTGGAAAACAATATACTTTATTCACTCATCTGTTTAGGGCTTTCAAGGCCCTTAAATGTTTTCTTCATTTTTCTCTGCAAAGTTTCCATGAATAGCACTAAAACCACACAATTCTAGAAATTAAAAATACCAAATCTTTGCAATTATTTCCATGCAGATATAAATTTAGTGTTATGTCCTGAAATGAAATGATAATTTTAGACTTTCTGATTCCAAATTATTTCAGTAATGGAAAAGTTGCATAAATACTGAGCTTCTTAAGGTGATGTAAGCTGATGAGTGTAGCAGAGTTGAAATGCAGAGTCTGAGACTTCTATTTACTGCTTTTAAGATACTGTATGGTTCTACAACTCTGTGATACATGTTTTCCATGTTAAGTGATAAGTGATTGCACTTAAATGTAAAAATTAAATAGAATTATCCTTCCGTAATAGTGTTGCATGGATTTGAAACTCTACAGTCTGGGAATGTTTTAAAATTACTCATATAGTAACTTTGTAATCTATTTTCCCATTACCATCAGATGGAACTTGTAGAAGAGAAAAATATAGTCAAGACTCAATGTCGACAACTGGAGAAGATAAAAAATGAGTGTGATAAATTGACAGAAGAATTAACCCAAAATGAAGAAGAAAATATAAAACTCAGGCGGAAATGTGAGTTTGTAAAACAAGAACTGGAGAAAAAGGTAAACTTACCTATTTTTAACCATGATTCATCCATCTCTCCACTGATAAATACGTAAAATAAATGATGAATGGTAGAAATAGATGGTATACTTAAAATACAAAAAATACATATAAAGAATATACACAGTCATACTGTAGTACACAGTTCCTATATAAACCAAAGACGACAAAAGTGCTTTGGCTGAGTCATGAATTGTATCCCTCCAAAGATTTCCTAATACTGTTTAGGAGTAGAAATGTAAGTCCTGTTGCCTGCCCTGTTTCTACTATAGGTAGCTAACAAATGTTTAACCAAATGTTTCTAGTTTTCTTCACATTTTCTTGAAGTTCCAGTGCAGTTATGAATAATTTAGGGCTAATTTGAAGTAGATAAGCAATGTAAGCACAGTAAACAAAATTCTAAGTAACTTGAAAATTATTTTCTGCTTTAAAAACTTGCCGTGTTTTAAATATTAAAGAAATTCACATTCCTTTCTTGTACTGACATTGTATTTCTAGATATGGACACTGTCTTCCAGCCTTCTTGTTGCCTAGTTTTCTGGTTATTAATATTTACTATGAAATATTAATTTGCAGTCTCGCAACCTGGAGTTGTCAGCCTTTCTTTTAAAAAAATCTAATGATAAATACAGAATTGCTGAAGAATTTTATTTTGTTACTCCTCTTTCTGCTTTCTTGAGTTCTAATTTTTTTCCGTGATTAATTCCACAGCATTGCTTTTTAATGTTTTTCATAACATGGATGTATTTTACACTGTGCTGTTTTTATATCTTAAATTTCTCTTTCTGCAACGTTGTGATTTCAGATAAGTGTTTCTATACATGGATGAAATTTTACTTTCTCCAGTGTAAAGCACATACATGTCAGTATTTGCTTAATTCATATTAAGATAATATTGAAAAGGATTGTTTCTAATCTTTGAAAAATTCGACTTCTAGATCAAAGTTCAAGAAAACAAAAAAAATTTGTGCATCCTGCAGGAAATTGCTTATAAATTTCTTGTGTATCCTCATTTCTTAAAGATGGATATTTTAGCCTCTAGCTGGAAGGTTCTTGCTCTTCAATGTCAATTTAGTGATTTCTCATCCTTGTGAAAAGAAATTTTTTGACATAGGCATGTATATTAATATCGTACAAAAAGGTTGTTCATTCAGTTCACGTGGACTGCTGAATACTCATCAGATAATTCTTCATTAGCTCATAGTTTCAAACTATTTAAATCCAATAAGAGGCCCATGGATATTGTAGATCCTTTGTGGCTTTTCAGGTTTTTCAATTTAATTTTCAACTCATATTTTGTTGTTATAAATGAAGTGCACAACATCACCTAGATGTTGAGCTTAAAATCTAATGGGCTTATTTTGAATGTAGGTAAAGTGATTGTTTGGAAATGCTATTAGCTCCTTTTGTCATACTAATTATATTTTCTGCACATACTGACTGTCAGTCAGTATGCTGTGACTACTAACCCAGAGGGAAAGATGTTGGGGTGGTTTTTGGTTTTCTTGTTTGTTTTTTGGGTTTTTTTTGGTTTTGGGGTTTTTTTTGAAAGTATGGAATAAGAAAATCTTAAACCTGGCATTTCTCTTAGCTTATTAAACTAACAGGAAGTGCTTTAAAAGCTCAACCTGTCAGACTAATAAGAAGTACCTCAACTGAAAATTTCAAAATGTGTTTTTTCTAGGTTGGGATTTTAGTGCTGTAATATCTATTGTTAAGGAAATGGGTTTGTAGGAGTTTACATAGTCTACAGCAGTCAGCTCCAACCTGACCTAATATTGGGAAGATACAGTTTTTAGACCGAGAGGATGTTTTATGTCTAAGCTGAAAAAGAATGGAGAAGCTTTTAAGCACACAGTTCTGTGGTCTCAACCTTTGAAGGTAAATGCAAATGGAGAGTTCCACTTGATTACGTTAATTGGTTAATTTAAGAGAATATTTACTATTCTGGTTTTATCTTGGATTGTCAGAAGGGGTGTTAGGATGGGGGAAATGATA
Source organism: Burhinus oedicnemus (assembly GCA_008921705.1). Taxonomy (NCBI): domain Eukaryota; kingdom Metazoa; phylum Chordata; class Aves; order Charadriiformes; family Burhinidae; genus Burhinus; species Burhinus oedicnemus. The sequence continues at coordinate 1,135,282 of VFFE01007246.1, forward strand.
ATATCTCTTGAGAAATCTCATACTAGCTGTCATATTGTGATATTGCAGAAGCCTATTTTGTTACAAAATAATTATCTCTTTTCCTTTTCCACACTTTTCATACTTCTAATGTCATTCTGTCCTTAGTGCAAATACTAATTCAAAGAAACATAGGTATTATTGATGGCTTGGTGGTGGTTTTTTTTTTTGTTTGTTTGTTTTTTGTTGTTGTTTGTTTGGTTTTTGTTTTTTTTTTTTTTTTTTCAGGAAAGGTGAAGGGGTAGAGAATAGTGGTAGAATTTTCTGTTTCTTTTCCTTCTGTGCACTTCTGAGGTATTAGTGACTTCATGTTTCCTGTAGGCTCTGAAAGCAGAATGTTGAGAAATCTCAGCACACTCAGAAAATTAAGCAGATGAAAATTAAAGGGAAAATATACTGAGTTATATACTCTTTTTTTAGTCATGGTCTTTGGGAGTGAACTTTGGTGTGTGAATGGACTGAGTTCAGTGAATAATGAGATAGCATAGAATACTGACACTGGAAGCATATATAGTGCAATCTTACTACTTTCAGAATACTGATCTAGATCAGAACTGCTATTTCAACTCCCATATGGGCAGTGCAGAAATACTGGAGCCTATGCGTATTAAAAATTCTCCTGATTCCTTCAGTAGGAAATAGCTACTGTCTAACTTAGGTATTTCTGTATGAGTTAAATGGATAAAATCAGGCTGCTTATCAGATATGGCTTCTTCACATTTTAAGGTCATCTATCTTAAAAAACATCTTTGCTAATAGGGGTATCACCTCTACATATATATGTATACAACCTCCTGGAGGTTGTAGCGAGGTGGGTGTCTTTCTCTTCTCCTAAGTAGCAAGTGAAAACAGAAGACGAAACAGCCTCAGGTTGTGCCAGGGGAGGTTTAGATTGGATATTAGGAAAGTTTTCTTCTCTGAAAGGATTGTCAAGCATTGGAACAGGCTGCCCAGGGAAGCGGTGTAGATGCGGTGCTTAGGAGCGTGCTTTATTGGTGGACTTGGCAGTGTTTGGTTTATGGTTGGACTCAATGATCGTAACGGTCTTTCCCAACCTAAATGGTTTTCTGATTCCATATGTATCCCATTCACAGCACTTGTATGTTAGAAATTACCTAGTTCCACAGTGGTGTCTCATGAGAGCAGTGTATGAAGGTTTCCGATAAATACAATTTAAACAGTTGCACCTTGTCATTGCAGAGGTTCATAATTAATACACTTTCAAAATTATTATTCTTGCTTTTCTCACCATTCTCAGTGCACTTTCACATACTGAAATGTGTCTGTTAAAGTGTTTACCCTTTGCTGCATTACATCCTCCTGACCTCAGCAGCAGACAGGTGTGAACCAATTTCACTTCTCACAAGATAGTTTTGTTATATTAATTACAATGCATAATTCAATATATAACAAAACTGCTGCCCAGTTCATTTTTATGTGGTGGCTACATCATTGATATAAAGAAAGAGAATCTGAATTTTAAAAAAGTATATAACATATTTAATGATCTTTCTGACACTGGTTGATAACATAAAATACTTTTCTCAGTGCCAGTCACTGTCCTATGAGATATTTTTTGGCTACTTTTCCTTTGAGAACACACTGACTGCCAATACAGGTTTGCTTCAGCGGGATCTCTTTTTGTGTTGACAGAGATTAGATGCCTGTAATTGGTTCAGGGCAAAAGATAATAAGCGGAATATTTGTTGTGGGCTCTCTTTCTACTTGTGAAAAAGAGATTTATAATAGAATGTCTGGTTGTGACTCTGAAAATAGGCTCTATGGTTGTTGGGTTTGGATTTGGTAGCAGTTTCTTCATAGGTGGTTTACAGGAGAATAAGAAGAATCAAGAGAGGAACTTACGTGTACTATTAGTAAGTATTATTTTCCATGGCAAGGAACTCAGTTCATGAGTGAGTGTAGTGTGATTATGAGGTAGAAAGATATATTGCTAATGATGTATGTTATATTATTAATGCAATAATTTATCTTTGTTTTGTTTTTCCTCTTTCACTCCAGGATAAACAGATCAGCAATGAAGAAGATCATTTGAGAAGGATGGATGAGGCCAGATTGCAGTTTAAGGATCAGCTGCGTCACTTAGAAGTAGAACAGGAATCCATTCTCACCATGATAGGAAGTGAAATTGATGCTGCTTGTGAAATTTTTTCTCGGGACTCTGTGGAGAAATTCAAAGTAATTCTAATTTTTAAGTATGCTGCATATTTTGTTATTTTCTTAATGAATCTTTGTAGCAGAATTCGTATGCTTTGTTGTCACCTAACTGGTATAGATAATTTATGGACAACAGGATTATGGATATTTAGCTAGTACAGACGCACATTGCTAGGTATTAGAATGAAATACTGTGAAGATCTGCCCATGCATTAATTGTTACTGCTTTCTTTTGAGATTTTTTTTGGTGAGAAATAGTTCTCCTTTTGTTTGCTTGTGTGAAAGGACCTTACATCAGCCAGAATTTTGAGGCAGGTTTTCCTAGGCCACCTCCTTAGGGGTGGGAATTCCCCAAGAAAGGCTTTTAAAATTGGGTAAAAAATGAAAGGTTTTATTAAAAACTAATTTAGATGCTTTGTTTTTTAAGTAAAGAAGTAAATGCTGGAAGTGAAAAGATTTTATAACCTCCTCTTTTGTGGAGCAGGTCCTTGTGTCCAGAAAACTCAGACTGAAAGTTTTTCAGGAAACTTGTAGCTTGCTGTAACTTTTTTTTCACTCTTTTACTTTCTCTCCTGCAACTCTTGTCTCCCATTAGCTTTTTGCCTGAGCATTCTTATTTGCTCCCCGGGAACAGAATCCTCTCTTCCTTCCTCCAGATGATTCTACATGACTAATCCTCCTAAATTGACATTGTACACTGCTGAGGATAAAGAAAACAGACAGTCAGACTCAGCTGGTTGCCATACTCACTGGCATTCTGGGTACTTATATCACAAGTGCTTGACCTGGTGGCTTTTTAGCCTTAGCTTTAACCATAGAGTACAACCAGATTATGCCTTTTTTGTCTTGCCATTTAAACAGAGCATACTTTCTACTGTACAATTTGCGGCCACTCAACTGGGCTGGGCTGCTTTTGAAATAGAAATTTTTTAGCATTGACACTGAAAATCCAGTATATTTTTAATATTTTTTTCCTTTGTTTTGTTTTCTATTTTAAGTTTGTCTCCTCACCTGTTTTGTTTGAAGGTGTGGAGAGAAGTCGCTTTGTTTCAGCCTTGTAATATGGTTGTGCCTTTTTCTGCACTTACCTATGGAGTTGGGGTGTTGCAGCATGCAAACAGATGAGAATTATAAGAAAATGTATTTGACAAACAAGCTTTCTCCTCTATATCCTTACAGATAAGTCGTCTTTTATTAAGTTTTTGTGATCTGCTATAGTTGCCAGATTCTTGATCATCTAACCATTCCTTCTTGGACTTGCTTCCCACCTCCTGCAGAATTTTGTCTTCTGGACAAAGTTTTGCTGATCCTTGTTTTCACAATTCTCCTTATTTATCCCCTTTAACTGTTTATCACTGGCAAACTTAAAACAGATTTGCATCTGAATTTTTGACTAGACAGTTAATGTGAAAACAAGCGTTACACAATTTTGTGGTGCCTGGTCTGAACTTTTGGTATTTTTATAAAACATAAGAAGTTTCCTTTGTTATGGTGTTCCTCTGCCCAGTACTTAGGTATTGCCAAGGTTTCTAAAAGGTTTCAGACAAGTTCTTTAATTCAAGAAGAAATTGCCACTGCAACTGAGGTGAGCAATGAGGAATTTAATGGATAAATACGTGTATTCAGAGAACTTAAACACCAGGCTTAATTTTCCCTGATGAAAGATGTACTAGATTTTTTATAATCACTGCATGCTGGTGTTCTAAGCAAAGAATTCCACATGTATTGTTCAGATTTATTTTTCCAATCAGTCTTGTGTTGTAAGAAATCTTATACTTGAATAACTACACCAGTCATGCTTAAACTATAAATTGAATACCGCCTTCTTTAAATGTGGTTGGACAGAATGAGGTTTGCTACCATGGAAGTCACAACTTTCAAGTATGCATTGCTTTGTGAAGTCATGGTCAAAATGCCTACTAAAGTATTTCTTCTCAGCTGTGTCCTTATCTGGTGATAATCTTCACATAAAACATATTTATGTATTTAATTAGATGGTGCTGTTTAGGCACCTTTGGTCTCAGTGTAGTTAATAAAGCCCATATAAATACCTCTTAAAGATATACACTAGTTACAAAAATTACTGGACCAGGACTACAAGTACATAACAACTCACTGAATTGCAAAATGTGGTAAATTAAAAGCAAACAAACAAAACCCTCACAAAACCTTTAAATTAAAAAAAAAAAGCACAATGTAGTAATCGTGGGATAGGACCACATGAGATGAAGGATGAGCTGAACATAAGGTTAATAGTATACTTGCTTTTTGAATAGATTTCAGTTGAGAGCCTTGTATTAGACTTTTTTTTTCTTCCCCTTGTGTATCAACTCATGAAGTGGGAGGAGAAAAAATCCATTATAATTTTAATAAGTAATATAGAAAACATGTATAGAAGTACCTTTAAAACAAGTTTTACATAGTTCAATTTGAATGCAGAAAAAAGACATATCACATTTTCTCATTGTATGAAGTACTAATGAAGCGTTCCAGCACAAGTTTATCTTCTTTTTATCCACTTAGTGAAGATTACAATTTTCTTTTTATGGCTATCAAATATTCAAAGCAAGTGATCTGTCTTTTGCATGAAAACACTGAGACCGTCATCATGAAGCATAATTTAAAGATTTTGGGGGGTTGTCCTTTTCTACTTTTTGGTAAGACGTTTGTCATGTTGCATGTAGCATTTCTGTGGATACATTGGTAACAGTTCAATGACTAACAACAATTGGTTCTGCTACTTTTGGCTTATGTGCAGCGCCTGTTCTGCAAAATAGAGGAAAAAACAGTTGAGTGACTGTGAAGTTGGTCTTTTCTTACAAAATAGTAATTTTTAAAGTAGAGCCATTGTATTATTTGGAAATATGGTATTGTCAAAAAAGGACATACAGTTTCAAACTGAGAATATACACCTTGATGCAGAGAGATGTTCTGGGGATGTTCAAAATGCATCATTGTAGTGATTCTTAAGAGAAAACTATACAGATTCAGAATACAACTTATTATTGTTACAACTTAGGTTGCACCTTTAAACAAAATTTGTGTCACTGATTTTGCACGTGACTGATTTATGTGTTTATATGTGACTTATGGTTAAATAGTTCTATTAAACCATTTACAGATATGACTTCCAAGCTGTATTTTTAGCAAAGAATATTTATTTGATGAATCTCCAATAAGCAGGAAATACTCTTTCTCCTTTCTGTGTCTAATTCCTGGTTTTATGCCTATTTCTTTCTCCCCTACTATTCCATAGGCAGTATCACTTACACCAACGGTGCTGAATGATCCTCATCGCTGGTTAGCAGAAACAAAGGTAATAGTCAAACCTCTTGAAATTTTACTGAATAAGCTAATATCCAACGTTTATACTTTCATTTCAACATTCAGTTGAAAGTGTGTTTGAAAAGGCACTTAAGAGGAAAAGGAAAAATACAAAAGCATTCCTTTTGGCAATAATTCTGATATTCCCAGACTGTTATTTCAACTGATGGAATAATTTTCCACATTTTGTTATTAACAAGAAATAGCTGTCTCTATAGAAAAATGAATAGCAATTCTGTTTTACAAAAAATGCAATGAGGAATGATAGCCTCTAGATCTGGTTCAATTCTTTTCAGACAAGAAAATGTGAGAACATAGTCAGCAGCTTAAGTTTTTCTTACAGGGTTATAAGAAGGCAAGAAATTACTTTAAGGCTGTTATTTATTAAATCTAAAGGATATTAGATTGGATTCTTGGAAAATGAACTATTTTCCTTCCCCCTTTGAAGCTTTTGAATCCTATAATGTGGGTGCACACATGCTTGAAAACATCTTTAAAGTGATGACTGGTAACTTAGAACTCTTGCTTTTCATTTTGCAGCTTTCTTCGGGCTCCCCCAACTCACACACATAAACACATTTCTTATCCAATATCTTTTAAAAGGAGTAAGTTTCTCATGGTCAAAGTAGATACAGTAGAAACTGTAGAAGACTTGCATTTTTTAATTTTTTTTTCTTCGTGTAAAAAGGTCAAAGCCACAGGAGAATTGACTTAAGGAAAAATTGCAACTGTTTGCATGTTAATTTAAGGTTACAGATGATGTATGGTGTATGTAAGAGTTGTAGATCAAGAAACACTGCCACTATAGATAGCAGAGAGAAGATTAGAATCACCGAATCACAGAATACCAGTATCAAAGGAGAAATGTTATACAGGAAGTATTTTCTTCATTTTAAAAAAGTGACACTGACATATTACTAAAAAGACCTTTCAAAGAGCACCTAATAATCATTTGTATATATTTCTCACCTAAGTTTGTTTAACTAGTAGAGGGAAGTCTAGAATGACTGACTACTTAAAATTCCCATTTTTTCTTTTGTTTTAAATAGGCAATGTGAAAGTATTCTCTTTTGCCACTTCTAGATTTACTATATTGAGCATGACCTATCTTATCCATGAGCTCTCTTTTCTTTTTCCTCTGTATGAACCTTAATAGCAACTTTTGCTCACCAGAAATTATTGATGTCACTTTTTTAGAATGGATAAATTCTTTAAATTCTGCCAGCATAGAATAGATAGATAAAGGTATTCTGAAAGGAAGGAGTATCTCTTGCTGTCTATGTACACTAATTCAATGTGAATTTCCATACCTACCCTCTCAATTTAAAAAAAAAAAAAAAAAAAAAAAAATCTTTGTATTGCTTCCTCACATACAATTATCAGCCAAGATATGTCACTTCTGAGGCTCTTTGAAGGTCAGCATATGTCCTCTTAATATATCTGAATGTCCCCTTTTATTATTATTATTCATTATTAGGTACAAATGAGTAATCTGTAACTCCAAAGATAATTTGATCAGTTAACATTTATGTACTCTTATGTTCATTAGAATTCTTTACTTTTTATTGTCCCATTTTTTTTAACATAGACTAAGCTTCAGTGGCTGTGTGAGGAGGTAAAGGAGAGAGAAAGTAAAGAAAAAAAGCTGCGATGCTACTTACTGCAGAGCCGAGAACAGCTCAAGCACTTTACACAAATGAAGGAGGCTGAACATCAGTCTCTCTATAAACAGATAAAAAAGCAAGAAAAACTTTTGGAAGAAGTTCGCAGAGAAAAAAGAGGTATGTTGCTGGTTCTATTTTTGTTAATAAAAGGGAGAAAGAATTTTAAAATTCTACTAATTATAATTCCTATGGCACATTCAGATGTATTTTATCAACTAGTTATTACAAACTCTAATTTGGTAACATGCTAGTGATAACCAAGAAAAAAGGTTTTTTGTTTTCCTTTGCTGACAAAAAAAGCAAATGTAATTGACTGTGTTTCCACCCGGTACCATGGCTGAATAACACATGAGTTTGCAACATGGGCAGTGGATATAGAAGTTATTTTTCAACTGTACCATCTGAGGCATTCCACGACCTGGGTAAAGAGTCTGAGACAATATTGGTAATGCTAATTTTATCTGTCAAAAAGAGCCCAAAGCAGTCCCAAGTCCTGTGCAGTTACTTCCTTTTGCTTAAATTGTACAAATTTTGGAAGGCAACTCCAACTCTGCATCTTCACCTTTCTGAAGAAGCTTCCTTTAATTTCCAAGAGGAGATTTTTATTAAGTGCTTGGAAAATTACTTAGAAATAGTGCATTGTACACTGACTCATACATGATGGATCCAAGTGAAACCAGAATTAACAGCTATCAATGCATGCCTTTGACACCGTCTCCACAACATCCTTCTTTCTAAATTGGAGAGATATGGATTTGATGGATGGACTGTTTGGTGGATAAGGAATTGGCTGGGTGGTCACATCCAAACGGTAGTGGTCAATGGCTCAATGTCTGGATGGAGATCAGTGATGAGTGGTGTCCCTAAGGGGTCTGTACTGGGACCAGTACTGTTTAATATCTTCATCAGCAACACAGACAGTGGGATTGAGTGCACCCTCAGCAAATTTGCAGATGACACCCAGCAGAGTGGAGCAGTTGACACACCTGAGGAATGGGACCTGGACAAGCTTGAGAAGTGGGCCCATGTGAACCCCATGAGGTTCAACAAGGCCAAGTGCAAAGTCCTGCACCTGGGTTGGAGTAACCCCTGTAGCAATACGGGTTGGGGAGTGAAGGGATTGAGAGCAGCCCTGTGGAGGACTCAAGGGTACTGGTGGATGAAAAGCTGGACATGAGCCGACAGTGTGTGCTTGCAATCCAGAAGGCCAACCCTGTCCTGGGCCGCATCAAAAGAAGCGTGGCCAGCAGGTCGAGGGAGGTGATTCTGCCCCTCTACTCCACTCTCGTGAGACCCCACCTGGAATACTGCATCCAGCTCTGGAGTCCTCAGCACAGGAAAGACATGGACCTGTTGGAGCAGGTCTGAAGGAGGGCCACAAAAATGATCAGAGGGATGGAACACCTCTCCTATGAGGACAGGCTGAAAGAGTTGATGTTCAGCCTGGAGAAGAAAAGGCTCCAGGGAGACCTTATTGTGACCTTTCAGTATGTAAAGGGGGCTTATAAGAAAGATGGAGACAGACTTTTAGCAGGGCCTGTTACGACAGACTAGATATAAGGAAGAGATTTTTTTATGATGAGGGTGGTGAAACACTGGAAGAGTTGCCCAGAGAGGTGGTAGATGGCCCATCCCTGGAAACTTTCAAGGTCAGGTTGGATGAGGCTCTGAGCAACCTGATCTAGTTGAAGATGTCCCTGCTCATTGCAGTGGGGGGTTGGACTAGATGACCTTTAAAGGTCCCTTCCAACACAAATGATTCTATGATATTCCCATAGCGGTAATAATTGGTGATAACCTTCTGTCCCTAGGTATCATTGTCTAAAAGCATAACAGTAGAATAAAAAGCATAATATAGCTATTGTTGAGATTTCCATAACCAAAGGAACCGGAAGTTTTTATGTGAGAAGAGAGGCGATGTCATATGAAGTTAATTCTTGGCATTAAGACTTAACATTATCTCAAGACCTGCACTGAATATTTTGAGAATATTACTTTTCCAGTGCTTGCACAGATGTGTGTACTTGCTTGCACTCTCCCTCTAAGCTACTGTCCCAGCAGAAGAGCAAGTTTCTGAATGCATCAGGAATCTTACAGGTAGAGCTAGAAGGAATGTGATCAAAGGAAAGAGTTTAAGCCAATGCATGAAAATGATCACTGAGAAAATAGGCTGATTGGCACAGGGTCCAATGATCAGAATTTCTATATGGAAATAGATTCTTTGGTTCCACCTCTTTCATTTAAAATTTTGTTAGAGGATCTAATGCAAGGCTACGTGGTCAGGAGATCGTATTTTGACATCTATAAATGGCTGACCCTAAACTGAACTGTGGAGGAGAATAAAGTACTTCTGCTGAAAGTTTGCATGTAGGTAAACCATGACAACTATTAACATGCCTTGTGTGTTGATGTAGTCTACAAATAGGGCTGACTTGTCATCTGGTTTGCATCTTTTTATGTAATGTGTTAGACTACTATTTGCATACCTCACTCTGTTGTGGTATGATCTTTCATTGTATTCTATTACCTCAGTTTGTGAAGGAAGGTGTCACATCTCAGGTATTCTTTTTTTGTGTTTTCTTTAAAAACTTTGTTCTGGCCTTCATTCAGGACTCAGTACTGATAATGATGGGCTGATTTTTTTGTCATACAGAATAAGGATTCTCTTTAATCATTTTGTTAGTAGTCGTTTTGTATTTAGATTGATGTAGAGTCAGATAAGATGAGAGTAAACTTTTAAGTAAGTGTAGTTATAGCTTCTGGTAGCTGACTTAATTACTCTTGAAAATGTTTTGTGAAATATCATAACAAAAATAAAACAATAGCAAAACAGGAATAATAAATAAGAACATTCTTGTAAATATTTTCTAGAACAATGCAGGTTATTTGCTTTACAAGAATAGTAAGATCCTGTCAAGATTTCTTGCTCCACTTAAAAAGAACTTTGAAAGATCAAAGCATGTTCTGTTTCAAGCTTGAATGTTTCTGTCATTATCCATCATTTGTTTAAAATGATAGTGCCAAGACCCTGGTATAATACTATTAATGTTTTAATGTTCTTCTATTTGAATAATTATCTGCTAAGATTATCTCCCTGAGGCGTTGTTTGCCTTTTTTAATTTAAGTGCATAGGAACTAAAACAAACCTTATTTAGTCTTTAATTCTATTGTACCTAATTTGGTTTAGGCTTTGTGGAAAAACTCACAGCCTGCATTTAAATTTCAAGCTATAGGCAAATTTATCATGGGAAATTATTAAACTGAAGAGAGTGGAAAAAGTAGTGCTATTCACTGAACACAAAAATAGTATGTAATCTTATACCTTGTATTTATAAGAGCCATTCCTTTGTTCCCTACAAGTATGCTCGGTTCCATTTGTTACTTGACCTATTGCAACTTCTGTAATTCTAAGTAAATTATGTTCTCTTCTGTCTACTTCTAGAGGCAGATGCTGGTTAGAAGTAGGTAAGAAAAAGGAAGTAGCAGTTAGATAGTTGTTAAAGTTTTCTATGTAACATGAAACAGTAAACATGCTTTAAAACTCCACCAAATACAGGATGAGAAACAGGACTTACAAAAAGATGACAGGATGCCAATAATGCAGGCCAGTGTTAGGTTTAAGGCCTGGGGTCAGGATACATGCCCATGCTGAGGATTCAGAGCCACATAGGTATGAAGGTAGCAGCAGGTGAATACAATTGCTGTTGGTAGATTTTATCAAAACATCCTCCTTGCTGTCTTCATTTAAAAGTGTTCATAAAGGATTAACTTACTTATTTTTTAAAAATTTCTGATTTAAACAATGGTAATGGAGTTTACTGTTTTATAGGCAAATAGGGCGTTAGGAGTGTTCATAGGTAACTACCAAGCACCTTATTGGCTCTTTACGGTCCACCTTTTTTTAATGAGATATAATTTGAAACCTGGTCAAGTAAAGTGGTGGGGGTTTTGTTTTGTTTTGGGTTTTTCTGTGCTGCTTAGTTTTTTTGGGCACTGCCACAAAAACAGTGTTGGAAGAGGGAGGTAGGTACTTCCATTTACAAAGCTCATTAATTATGTACACAATTAGGAATAGTCTTCACATGTGCAAATTTATAATTGACTTTGTCACATTCTAATTTGATTAGATCTGATAGTCAGCAGGTTTTGTGGATACAGATGAAGTTACCATGATTTGGCCCAGTACCAGTGTATGTATTTAGCTCTAGCTGCTGTGGTGTCACAGGCATTCCAGCAGTAGGTATTCTACTCTTAATAATATTCAAGACTTTAGAACAAACATTTGCTGAATGAATCATTAGTGACAGGGAAATAAAAGACAACTGCGATTTACCACAGGTAATCTAAGCCCAACTTCCTGGTATTTCATTCATTTGATAAGATATCAGTTATTTGGTAACTACCAGCTAGATCTAACAGAAGACATAGTATGGCTGTCATCTGTGTAGCATTCAAGCTGGGACTATGTAGGAAATGACTAATGCAAATGTGATGATTAAATAAAATATCTATGAATTAGAGTAAGGAATGTGCTAGTCTGTGTGAAAAAGGGGTAGTTATTGAAAGGGATAGTTAGTACTGTTTCATAATATTGGTCTGTAGACTCACTTTTTTTCATGAGTGAGCTTAGTATGAAGAGCAGGAATATGATAATAGAACTTGGAGCCTTAGAAAATTTGGTAGCTTTGTTGGTACACAGAGGAAGTGGAATAGCCTTGGGATCATTTAAGTTAATTTACCTGATGCCAAGGAAGGAAATTTTATGTATTATTTATTTTTACCACTTTTTATACCAATTTTGAATTTGAAGCAGAATCAGAAATTTATAATAGTGTTCACAAACATTGAACAAAATATTGAGATCTTTTTATTAATACACTAAGAAATAGGTAGATTGACTTGGTACTCAATACCATTTTCTTGTGCCACTGAATTAAATGACAGCACACGTGGCAGTGTATGCAAGAATAATGGATTTACAGTCTACATGTGAATCTAATTGGCTTGTTTCACAGTCATGTCAACACAGATTTTTCTTTTTAATTTGAAAGCTATGGCCTTCATTACACCAAATCAGTTATTTTTTGTAAGCTGGTAGAAGGTAGAGGAATAATAGAATGCATGTCTGTTAATGTGAGTTCTGAATACTATTATTCATGAAATGATACATTTAAAAGTTTATAAAGGATTTTTTTTATTTTGAAAAAACAGTTGCAAGACAAAATATGTCTGTTTTGGACAAATACTCTTACATACTGATTAAAAACCCAAGGTTTAATTATTATGCAAGTAGTACAATGTAAAGATGTAAATAGTTTAATGTATAAATGACTTGGACATGAAAATTGGAAAAGCTACTTTCCCAAAGGAAAAAAGAAAACACAGCTAATTGCATAAAAAAAAAGGTGTTAGGCTGAAAGGAAAAAGCAATGTATCAAAATGATAGAAAACTTAAATTAAGGAGACAGAATGGCAGTTGGCTTTTGTTACTTAAACATAAAAAATGGAAGAAGTACTTACAGAATACTAAGACACTTGGTAATGAAATTATGGGCAAAACCCAGATGCAGGAATAAAGCAAATGAAGGCAGAATGGATTTACTCTAACTGATAAAAAGACCATTCACTTTTTTTTTTTTTAACACCAAAGTATACTTGACAGTATTGCTTAATAAAATGGATTTTCAGTCAAATTTGGTGCAAACGGATGAAAACATTTTCTGCTGCATTTGGAACGATGTAGGTTTTAGACAGAATATTTTATCAGAAAGGCAGATTCTGTGAATATCCATGGGTGGGGTTGACTGTCCCCAACAACACAAACCACTTGTCTGAGTACTTAATTAATGGAGTATTTTTAGACTATATTAAATTTGCATGAATCAGAAATTATAAAAGCAAGACAAAGAAATTGTATTCTCAAGAAATTAGTTTGTTGATTTCCCTTCGATGGATCTGATATAGTTTATTCATGTTTTGAGGCAGGAAAGAATAAAAATAGAGATTTATGGTGGACATACTGAAAGTAGGTAGGATGAATATTTAAACTGCTTTATTGATGACCATGTTTCAGGAATTTTTATAAGCTTAAATAGGTCTACTAAAACTCTTAACTATGCAGTTTTTTGTCTTTTCCCTTCTTCACTGAAGCATTTATAAATATCTAAGATATTGTAGGCTTTTGGATCCTCCTTACAAATTTCTGTAGAAGTGATAACATCACAGTCCTATGTGTGGTGGTAAACTGGCTGTCTGTGTGGTATAATCTTGACAAATACAAGTAAGATAACATAAAGATTCATGAATGAGAGAATAGTTGTTGTGGTTTGGGTTGGGCTGGCCACAAAAACAAACGACAGATGCTCTCTAACTTCTCCCCCAAGTGAGAGAAGAATGAGAGGAGGAGAGACTTATGAGTTTAAAAGAAACTAAACAACTTTAATGAAATACTAGTAATAAAATAATAAAAAGAAAATATAATATTAATAAGAAAATAATGAAATATATACAATATATACAAAACTGTATTGAGCTCCCAGGATGATGATCACATCAACCAGCAGGTACTGGGAAAGTCTCAGCTGAACTCAGGAACTGGATCCAGGAACTCATGGATCGGGATTAAAGGCAAATGAACAGACAGAGTCCTCCTTGGACACCAGCCATTGAAGAAAGAGACTGACCCCTTTGATCCCACAGCTTTATACTGAGCATGATGCAGATGGGATGAAATACCCTGTGGGTCAGTTTTGGGTCACCTGTCCTGTCCGCTCCTCCCCGCAGGTGTGACCCCTCTACGCTTTTCCGCTTCCAACCCTCCAACGGGGCAAATAACAAAGTTGGCTGGCCTTGGTTGTTATAGCAGTAAGGATAAGCATGAGCCTCTCTGCATCCTATTCCTTGGTATTAATTATAAACATCAGGCCTTATCTCTGCTAGAAGCCAACAGTGTCTGAAAAATATGCCATTAATTTTGGAGAGTTCAGGTAGTTAGAAGAGGCTTAACTGAAAAGTAAAATTACTGAACAGAAAAATTCATTCTGTTTTACCTCAAACCAGGACAATACTGAATGAAGGAAAATACAGTAATGTAGTACAGATTTTCAGGATTGTTTACAGAGTAGCAGAAGTTTCATAGCTCTCTGGTGATGAATCAGGATTCGCTGCAGTTGTCTTCCCTTCTTGATAAGCATGCTGTCCTGGAGAGTTGAGAAATTCAGAAGTCTAGCAATATTTATAAATACTGAAGAACTGAAAAAGATGTAGGTTCTTATTTCGGGTTTGCAGATGTATACATTGGATACAGTTCACTGCTTAACAAGTTATATTTATCTAGCATGCCACTCAATAGGATATTTCAGTGAGTAACAACTTAGATAAAAATAAAAATTTCTTAGATATCTTCTCTTGAGGTGATTTTGATATCATCAAATTGATTTTAATAGCATTGCACTAAGTATTCAATATTTTAACAAGGTGGACAAAGGTCTGAGGAAATAAAAGATGCAATAAGATGGAAACATGTAAAAAGATGGAAATAAAATTCCAGTTTCTTAACTAAGTTCCATTTGCATTCTGGAATCACTGAGCATGCCGAGGTGTTCTTACAGATTTGTTTTAAACTTGCTACAGATCACAAGGATGTTATTATTACAGAGAAATATTTGAAGGTAGGAAAAATACCGTCTTCCTGAATTGCACCCAAGACCTGGCCCAAATTTCTTTCATTTACCCAATTTTATATGGTCTAGACAGATTGGGTAGTTTCAAAAGCTTATCATACAAATCAGTGAAAGTCTATATTTGATCCTGAGACCGTGCATTGGTCTTACAGACTTAGATTTGCTTTAATTGCTGGTTGGTTTAGTCAAAAAGTATCAGCTCTGTCTCTTTATCAAGAGTAGAACATCAGCAGTTTTTGAAAACATAGTCAAGATGCTTGCTACAATTTTATTTTTATTTTCCACAAGGAAAAGATTTCCATTTATACCCAAACTCATTAAATCTTTTACCATGTCCACTCCCTCTGAATTTTATAATCAAACTGTATCTCGTGCATAAATAATAGTAATTTATTTTCTCTTTGGTGTATGTCTGAATTCTTAATTTCTGATCACAAATGTTTTTAGCCTTTTATTTTGCCAGCCTTAGCTCAGGATAGACTCAACTGCTTGGAAGCTATTATCCAGGAACATATCATGTCTATTTAAAAAAAATATATTAACTAGGTGAATAGCATTGACTGTTTGAGCTCAGGCCCTGGCCTTTTTTACCTATGTGTGTTCCTTTCTTCATCATTCCATCTCTGTATTTGTGAGGTTTCACTAGCTTTGGCTATATTTGTCAGTGTGAGAGAGTGTTTATAATCTTGAATTTTTAGTTCTGAGGACAGTTAATTCTGTGTATATATAGTGCCATTAGAGTAGCTGATTAAAAGAAAAAGCAACATTAAGCTGTAGCAATCTTTTTTTGTTTGTTCAATATTGCTTAAATCCCTTTAAAATGTTACCGATACTGTAATTTCGTTGTGATTTTTTAATTGAAGATGTTAAGAGTATGTGGTTTCAGGTAACAGCTATTAAATGCTTTAATATTTACCTTCTATACAAAAGTACATATTTTGCTCTTACATTAAGGCTCACTTATACTCTGGGAATGAGTACAGAGAGCAAACTTCAATTCTGGAACGTAGGTCTTCGTAGAAAATCTTTCTTGGAATATATTGAAATGTATAGAAGCTACACATGGTGTGGTATAGCAGTGAGACTTGGAGTCTGCACAGTTCTTTTCTTTCAGGATAATATACTGCTACCTCAGAGAAGACATGGATACTCAACAAAGGAAGGTTGTTTAGCAAAATAAGACGTGATGTATTTGGCAAGGCCACATCTGTTCTTTTTTTTTATAAAGTGATGTTAGTAAGGCTATAGTGATGTAAGAAGAGCAGGTGCATTGCTCTGATATACAGACCTTACACTGATTTAATTTATTAAATTATTATTATTAATTTAGTTACAATATTCTGCAAACACTGTTTTACATAAAGTCCCAGGTGATGCAAACCATACTCTGTACCACTTCTCAACATCTACAGTCTAAATCACACTTGAATTATTACATTTTTAGAATTGCTCTGATGGAGACTGTACTGCTAAGTGAAGCTTAAGAAGGTAATGATTCTAGTCCTGAACTATGATAGACTTGTTAGATGCTCTTGCCACAAGCCCAAACCTGTGCCGGGCAAGTCTGTGGTGTTATGCTTTAGGCGCGAAGTTTATCACTCATCCGGTTATCATTCTAATTACATTCATTGTAATCAAGAGTCAGAAAAAAAGAGTATTTTTTGTGCACTGTGCATTGTCGTAGAGTTGAGGATACAAAATTGAATTTTAGAAAACCTACATTTTTAGCTGTTTTTAGTGATGGTGTCAGCTTTGTTAATCATACAGTTAGCCGTTAGTTTCATCACTTGTGAAGGTAAATGAAGTATATTTTGCAAAGATTTTGGTAAGTGATCTCTGAAACAAGACGCCCATTTATTTTAATTTTTGGAGATTATTCTTTTTTTTGTTAGGTTCAGTCAGGATTATTTGTTATTTGTTGGCTGTGGAAGTCGTAGATTCAAGAACCTGTTTAATGCATTAAAGTAGATTCCAAATGTAGATAAAACTTCACTTTGACAAAATCTTATCTTCCAAATTATATTCCCTTTTTTTTTTTTAAAACCAGTAAGTCCAATTTTTGTTTGACCCAGGAACACTAAAGCAGAATGTGTAAAATTTCAAAATATAGTGATAGTGCAGTACATTGAGTGCCAATACACTGACCCTGAGTAATCTCTGTTCCTTAAACTGAGAAAAGGAAAAGTAGAAAATTGGGAAACAGTGAAAATCAAAATATTGCAAAATCTTTCTGTTATGAACTATTGTGTTTAATAGTGAAGTACATACACTGTTTCAAATATAACTTTAAACCTCGTTCTGCCCTTTCAGCTTTGTTTCTTTCTTTCCCATTTGTTTTCTCTTTTTCATATATTACCTCATACTGTCCTTGTATAACAACACAGTCCATTCTGTGGCAGCAAGAAACGTCACAAGGTATTTTAAGGTCATCTGTTATTGAACAGTGAATGGGAACATCAAGTAGAGAAAATTCTCTTTAAGCATACATAAAGGAAGGAATCTGAAGGGTTTCAGAGAAAATCTCCATAATATTTGTTTTTGATGGTGAGCTTGAAAATGCATGAAGTTGAAATAGAATTACTATTCAAATAATTAATTTCTTCTTAATAGTGTTCTTGCCCTTTAAATAATGTTTGGTTTTTTTAATGTGATGGGGGAAGGAGGAGGGAGGATTTCTAAGTTATTTTAAACTTTGCCAAAATGAACCTTCATTCAGAGTCTTAGAGGAATGGAAATAAGCCCAAATCATTTGGAAATCTTACTCTGTTTTTTTTGTATTGGAAAACTGGAAATACCAGTCTGGACATGCATTGCTCTAATTGTCTAGTATTTTATGCAACTTTTTGTTTGCCATTATCTTTTTATGCACTCATAAAAACATGGCTGCCATTGTGAAAAAGTGAAGGTAAGAGATGGGATCAAACTGTAACTAAGATGTTTTTAAGATTTCCTTTGATATTTTTTTTCTTGTGAATCACATACTTTAAATGCTTATCTGAAATTTCTGTACAGGTTTATAGTTTAGAAAGCATGATGTGTCCTTTAAACATTAAATTGCTGAGTTTGTAGTGCACACTAATAATAAGAGACTAAATGTATTAGTTTTACCTCTTGATTTACCTACACATACTGAAAACTAAATCAAACTTAACAAAAATAACCTGGGGGATGGGGGTTTAATGTATATTAAATAGTTAGAATTGATTATTTAATCTTTTCTTCCTGTTATGAAATAAGACTTTTTTCTTTAAACCAAGCTAAAGAGCTGGTGTTCTAAGAACTGTTGTGTCTTTGGGTTTTTTTACAGCTGTTGAAATGATGGCATAGGAATGTATATAATCACAGTTATACCATAACAGTGCTTTAACACTACCTAATAAAGAGAATCTTTACAAATAAAGAGCATCTGTACAACTTTAACTCCTCGACTTAGCATGGAAGGTGTTGTCATGCTTTCAGGTTATATAGTGTTTCCATACCAAATCAGTATCACTGATTTACCACTGTTAAAAATTTAAAAACCAAATGAACAAACAAAAAAAAGCCAAACAAACAAAAAATCCCACAGCCACTTTCAAGCTTGTGTCCTGAATTTAAAATTTTCCTGAGAAGTACATAACAGAAACATGCTATCTGTCATTCAGTCTTCATTAGGTAGCAGTAACATTCCCAGGAAACTCTTTAATATCTGATACGATGCCTGTTTAATTAAATAATACACTGTCTTACAGGAAATGAAACTGAACCAAGAGCTCTATGGTCCTCCCACCTATTGCCATAGTCAAAGTCATTTTAGTCTAAAATAGAGATGAATCATGTTGGAAATTTGAGCAGAAATGAAAAGAAACTCACTATCTAAGTTTTTTAATATAATAAAGCTCTTGAAATTGGAAAAGTGTTTGGAATCTTGCATACTGCTATGTTATATATATAATATCTTCTAAAATTAGAGCTAATGTTATGTTTTTACCTAGGATTTGTCAGGCTGTATTAGAATATGTGTTTTAATGTAATTCACTGATATGTTAACAGCTTTTATATCCTTTCAGTTGGTATTTAAAACTCTTTTTTCCTAAAGCGAGTGATAATAATATTGTGTATATGGGAACTGTGATTGGTACTTTTAAATGCTTTATAGATTTTGTAATTAAAAATATCTTTAAGAATTTTTTCTTTAGAGTCAAGCAAGGCAAGCAAATTAACTATATAGTTCGTACAGTATCAGTGATTAAAACAATAAGCTATAAAGTGTTTTTTCCAAATAACAAGTCTATCTCTCTGTAACTTATTAAAAATCCACTTGTAACAATGGGCATTTGTATTTGAATCTTCTTTATTGTGAACAAAGTGAGTCATTATTTTTCTTGTCTGGGTCTATTATGCCTTTAGGATAAGGTCCTAACATAGTCTTGGGCATGATTTGCATACTTTTGCCTGTTTTATAAGAAACTGTAGTTGCAGGTTATTAAGCACTGTTACTAAACATTGTTGCTGTAAAATACTGTTTTCTTGCTGGACAGACACAATATCTGAGTCATAGAGATAATGTGCTTGCTCCTGCTTATGTAAAAAAACAGAAAGGAGAACTAAGGATAAAGCTGGGTCTCCTCTTTCTCAGTCTAATTTCTTAATTCTGAACCACCTTTGAACTCTGAGAACTTTTTTTTAAATGCAAACATTCATATTGCAGTACTTATTTTCCAGTATTGGGCCAGCACCTTTGTGCAACATTATATACTGCCAGCATGTAATCTCTGTTTAACACAAGACATTTAAATGTAAAGTTTATTCATCACGTTAATTCTTGTTTCACAACTCTAACACTTTTAAGTATGATTTTGTTGTGGGTTTTTTGTTTGTTTTTAGTATATCTGGTAAATTGAGATACCTGCCACTAGAGAAAGAAACAAAATACAAAACCAAGAAAACACATTCATTGAAATATATATGTACTTCATGCATCTGTACATATTGCATCAACGTATGTTGTACATACTTCAGCTGCCTGGGCAAAAAGTTTTTCTTTCTGATTTTAATTACAGTTGATGACTTGGCCATAAAACATTACTTTCTTTATTAGTTGGAAGCTCTAGGAACAGCATTTTCTGAAAAGAGCATTTAAATGTTGTATGTATGGAAAAACATTTCCATTTGCAGTGTCAAACGACCAGACAGTATGCCATTTCTTGCAAGATACTGTATCAAATGGAAAATCCTAATGAAAGGAATTTCATTCTAATGCAATGGAGCACATTTTTATTAAGGAAGAGTTCAAAGGACAGAATTAACTTAGCACAATCTTGAGTATAATGCAAAGATTGTAAAATTGCCAAAATATTGTTTTATAATTTCAGAATCAGCAACTGAAGAAGTTAGTTTGAAAA
Source organism: Burhinus oedicnemus (assembly GCA_008921705.1). NCBI lineage: Eukaryota > Metazoa > Chordata > Aves > Charadriiformes > Burhinidae > Burhinus > Burhinus oedicnemus. The sequence goes on from VFFE01007246.1 coordinate 1,155,529, forward strand.
AATATAATAGAAACCTTTTGTCCCTCAGTAGTAATGTATGCAATGAAGAGCAGTAGCTCTTCTTGTACAGTTACTGTAGTTATGCCTTTGAAACACATTCTTCAGCACAATATTTTGGCTCCCATTACCTTGTTAAAAAATGCTGTGACTTTCAAGGAGGTTGAGTTTAGAGTGTTTCTCTTATCTCCGTCTTGAGGTGGGACTCTGCAAGGAGGCAGTATCATGGACAGTAAACCATATAGTTTGCAAATAACAGAAAAGCTGAATTTTGGCTCATTTCTTGAGGAAGGCACTGTAGTGGCTTTTAGCTCAAGCAACCATGGTTTCCAGAGACCTTGAGTGGAAGCACCCTCCTACAAAGTACTCTACTCCTAGGATGCTGTCAGTAAAAGGATGCTTTAAAATTTTTAGCTAATGCTTAGTGGCAAGATGTCTGAAGTAGTATCAAATAAAGGTGAAACGTTGAGATCCAAAGACTGTACTGCTTAGTCTGAATAGAATTTAATAGAATAGAATAATTATTCTGAATTTTGCCCATCTTTCTTCTTCTCTTAGGTTGATTTTTCTTTTTCTTTTAAGGCATTCATAAAGATGTAATCCATATTGAAAAGTGAGATTATCAATTTAAAGAGTTTGTTCCTGGCTTTATTACCTCTTTACAATCTCATTCCGTATTAATTTCGTCTGTTAAGAGATTGTTAGGAACTGGAAATAATCTAAAAGTGTAATTCTAAAATTCAAGCAATTTTGAAGGAAAATATCTAACTTTACCTTTTTTGCTGACAGAGTAATGAAGCAGGCTTAACTCTCAGTTTACAGGAAAAAATGTAGGTAATACTTAACTTCAGAATATATAGACTCCCTTATTGAATCAGTATTTCAGTCTGATGCTGTCAATCAACAGAAGCATTTAATTGCATGAAGAACTGTTAAACTGAATAGTTTCATTTAGGTCTCTGTCCTTCTACTTTGAGTTGTTGAACACAACTAAAGGTATATTAGCAATGCATATGTAGAATTCAAGGAGAGGTATAGTGGGAATAGCAATAGTATTAGTTAATTAAGAGACGAGATTGGGGATATTTTGAGATAAGTAGGAAAAAAGGAAATTTCCTTCAAAAGATAATCTCATTGCTCTAAACAAAAACTTTTTCATAGTTATCACTGTTTTATCATGTATCAAGAGGAGCAATGGTAAAAAGTCTGTGTAACTCAAACTGTCAGAGACTAAAAAAGTCTGACATTATCTGACATTATTCTTTTTCCTGAGCCTTGCTCTTAATCTGGGGCCTGTAAGAGACAACTCTGTCTTCTTGAATTAATTAAATCGTGCTAAAGACTTTGTTTGCACTGTCTTAGCAGAGCAAACAAGAGCCAACAGAAGCAGAGTTTATTCCAGAAGTTCCAATACTGTTGTCCTTCAGCCGAAGTATACTGATTTGATAGCATATAAAATACACATCAAGACAGCAGCAGGACAGACATTTACAAGATACAAAAGAAGTTCTTACTCAATGGGAAGAAAATGTCAATAATTGATATAGTTAGTCCTTTGGGAAAAATGAACTTTGAGGATCAAATGTGTATAGGAGCACAGTTGTGTGTTGCACTGTGATATTATACTATGTGTAAAGAATAGGGCTGAAAAAGATGCTGTCAGCTTATATAGTCAGAGAAACCTAGCATGATTAATTTCAAAGAATATTTTTGAAACTGAAAGTTGCTATGATTTGTATTTTGTTTTCATTGTTAATTCTGTAGACTGCCATACAGAAAAAAAATCTGGTCCTTATGTTGACTAAAAGACCTTTTGAAATAAATATGCTGGCAGCAAAAAAGCAATGTTGCAGCAAAGTAAAATTATACTAGACAACGAGGGAAAAAAATATAGAATCCACAGAAAAGGACACAAACTTTTGGGTAAGAGACATAAAACAGTTTCTGAAAAGCAAAACCAGCTTTTCTTTTTTGTTATTTTCTGGTTTTCTGAAAAAAGCTTAGAACCATATTTTCACAGTGCAAGACACTATTCTAGAGCTAGGACTTAAACCTTTACTTTTAGGTTTAGGAGCTTTAGTTTGCTGTCATTGTGTTTTGTCTTATGCAACATAAACACAAGGGAAGAGAAATTTAGCCATTTATTAAGATTGCTAAAAATCACATAAATAGTATGAATTTTCAACATTGAGCACACATTCTGAGACTGGTTTTCTGTAGACAGTTCTTGAGAGGCATGAACAGATCAATGCACGTTTTAACCTGTGTCTCATAACAGTTATACCCTTCAGGTGCATATCCAGTGATGCACATTTGCTATTTGCTTGGTACCTCTCCATTCCTGACACTGTTGAGAATTCATTCCTAACCTAGGAGATGATGCCCCAGCTATTACAAGCACTTTCTAGGATTCTGTTTGTCAGTATACTTCATAAAGTATGCAACCAGAGGCATTTATGATAAAAATCATATCAAACATTTTATCAGCTTTGCAAACTTCAGCTCATTCCTAGCATTTTGTTGAGACTAAACAGACACGCACTGTGATGTAAATAGGTACAAGAATTAGCTGCGTAGGATATACAATGTGTTCACCCATTTACAGTGGCATTTTTGTAGGATTCTGACAGAGTCATTTTGCCACTTCTTTGCTAAATGTTAATTGAATGTCTCTACCTGTAGAAATTATGTAGTGTTGGGAGAATGGGATAAGCAATTCTATAATAAACATAACTTATTTGCAGCTCTTGTCAACCTCGTAATAAGATTTACAATGTCTGTGTGTAACAAATAAAATTTTATAATACATTTATTGTACTGCTCATACTGGATATTCATTTCTCCATGTAACCTCCATTCTGAGACTAATATCCTCTTACCTTTTTACTCAGTGAAAACAGCAGCGTAAATTTGGTTTTGTTGTGATCAGTCTCTAGGAATTAGATCAGAAATAAAAAGTCAAGTATGAGTTGAAAATCGCATATACTCCACAAGAGAAAAACAAAGCTCTGGTGGTGCTATTCTGTTTGTTAAATTGGGAAAATAATTCAATTTATGTTTATATCCCTTGTGCATGAGAAGCAATGGCTAACTTAAATGTTTAATATCATTCTCCTCTTAATATTCTTTTCTCTTTTAAAGTATAGGAGATTTTTTTTCCTCAAATCTATGTAGTAAATGTTTTTCTCTGAAAAATTGCCTACAATTGTTATACTGTAGATTTTTGCCCATGGCTATGTGGAGGGAAAAAAAGGTTATTGCATTTAGACATTAGAATTTTCAAAATAGGGTTTTAGATATTAAGTGAAATGTTGCCAGTCACTGAAAGTTAAAATGTTTAGCAGCTGAGTTGGTAAGTCTCATTTGTATATCATCGGTTACCATGGGGCAGTACAACAACAGGATTGTCCCATCAAGGAAGAAACTCAAAGCTTAACTACAGCTGAGAAAATCAGGAATTAAGAGTTACTGTTATGGCTTTCTTCATAATTGCCAGCTTGCAGTTTCTTGCATCTTCCTCTAAAGCACGTGGGGGGCGATGGGGTGTTAGATAACTGCTAGTTGCGTTATATGGTGGTTTCTAATACCTGCCTAATTACAAAGAAGGAATTTCTGTAAATTTAGGGAAGTTCTCTGTTTTGCGACAAGGCACGCTGACCTCTGTGTGTGCGTATGCTTGGTTGAAGTAAATGTTTTCTTAGAAGCTGTTTGGGCCTTAGTGATACATAGGGCCACCTAGTAGAATTAAAAGCTTTCTTACAGCATTTATCAAGGACTGAATCCCACAGAGCTATAACTTTTTGTGTGCTTTACTCTTCTAACAGTTTCTTAAAATGCCCAAGCTGCTAAAAGATCCCTTTTTTCTGAGATTGGTAGGGAAACTTAATTTCGGGACCAGTATCTTTCAGCTTCTTATGTTATCTGCTGTCCTTTGCTGCAAATGTTGCAAATGGATTGTTTAGCTCTGATCTTCAAACAGCCCAATTAGGAAACACGCTTCCAAGCTCCAAAGAATTACTCATCTCAAGTAACAAGTGTCCTCGCCTAGAAAAGCTTTCTGTTTTGCAGCTGATGGCCTCCTTCAGTTTGCCCAGTTACTTCCATTCAGATGAGTTGACCTAGCTGCTTCAAAAAACTTGATACCCTTAATCTTTGACCCTTCCTTAGCTGTTAGGTCCAAGATCAGTTCTGTGTATTTTTGCATTAAGGTATGCAGCTGCCTTTCAGATGTAGCCAAAAGGAAATTTGCTGATATGCATAAATATGGTTGGGATGATAAACATCAAAAAAAGAAAAGCCTAGGATATTAAGACAGAGAACTCACTGAAGAAAGCGGCACTCAATTTCCTGTTTTGTCATTTATATATGACATACCATAATTTTTATGTAGCCGCTATGCCCATAAACGTATCAACACAATTTTCTAAAACAAGAAATGACAAATTATCTTTTCAGGCTTGCACTTGGTGAATGAAAACAAATTAAGTTTCAATTTCTTTCTGTGTACTTCTGGAAGATTTTTGTCATTATCAGAAAGGAAATGTTTCTCCATACCGGAGAGAATTGTAACAATTATATATTGTATGCATTGACAAAACAAAACATTCAACTGTATTTTCTGTTCAAATGTCAACTGTTCTGAAGACCTCACTTTGAGAACGTTTCATACTCTATTTTTCTTTATATAATGCTTTCTCTCGCTCGCTCGCTTTCTCTCTCGCTCGCTCGCTTTCTCTCTCGCTCGCTCGCTTTCTCTCTCTCTCTCTCTCGCTCGCTTTCTCTCTCTCTCTCTCTCGCTCGCTTTCTCTCTCTCTCTCTCTCTCTCTCGCTTTCTCTGTTATTTAATAGGGTTTCTAATCAAAACTGTGGGAGAAAAGGTATTGGTCAGTTAGCTTGTGTAGATCTGTGCTACAGACAGAGGTGTGATTACAGCTCACACGCACAAATCCAAAATAATCGTCAGTTAGTGGGTCAAACTGCAGTTTCCCATTCAGCTGAGCCATTTAATGTCCCACTGCAGACAAAAGGCTAAATTCTTGCTTCTGTTTCTCTCAATCCCATCTGTGATACTTGCTCCTTCCATTATTTCATCTGCTCCTCATTGGACCCCTCTGTAACTGTACTTTATTCACTAATAGCCACATAGGACTATCTGTGGGTTTTGCCGGTATAGACTGTTCTCATTTTAATGAACTGAATTGACCCTTGTGGAGGTCTGCATCCAAAGTTTTTGCCAGGACAAAGTAAGCAAGAGCAATGTACAATCAGAGGCAGGGAGCAATTAGACCTCCATGCCTTTCAGCAAATGCAATCTGTGATGTAATCAGACCACAACTGGTGGAACTGGAGCACTTAGTGCAAGCACCGTTTCAGCTGGGGTTGCACTAGCTTCTGTCGGACATGAAGTAGGAGTAATTACACAGTCATTAGTACCCATGCTAGCTTATTTAAAGCTAAGTGCGTTAATGAAGCACTTCACTGTAGTATAAATGTACTATTAGACTGATAGGGTAAAAGTTTGCTGGCTTCTCTTCTCAGTCTCTTGTAAAATTTGAAGTGTTTATTCACTAGCATTGTGGGTTAGATTATTTTTTAAAAAAAAAAAATCTGTTGTCAAGATTTATTTATAATAGGAACATTTTTGCTTGCATTCTAGTACTAGTTAGCAATGTTACTGCTGCATGAGTAATCAACACCTATATACATGATAACATTTGTGTCTTATAGTAGAACCAAGTCATTACTGAAACACTGCCATAAAGGCCTTAGAAGCATTGATAATCTTCACAAAATGCTTGGTGCCAGTAATTCAGCAGGGAAATGGTATCTACGCCTACATCCAATTGAGTGATTCACAAGTCAGCAACAGGTTGCTGAATGGAAAGGCAAAAACTTAACATAGGTTTATTCACATACCGTGGTCTGGACCTTTATGTGGTGTATGTAAGATCATATTTACCCTGTTGGAGGTGATAGAATTCTGTACAAACTGGGATTAAATCTATTTTAAAAAGAGTGACTCCACCTACTTAAAAAAGTGTCTTGAAATTGTTGCATTTGAAGCTTTTCAGGATAGTACCAAACCCAGGTGTAAGATACAGACTTTCTTTCAAGTGCTGTTGTTTATCTTGACTGATATTTTTAATCTTGAGGAGATTCTGCTTCTCACATGCTGTCAAATTCACATTCATGAAAAACTGTAGAAGAAAAAGTAGTTACTTATCAGACTATTTTAGAGATGATGATGTCAGTATGGTTTCTAACAATTGTTCACTAACTTCATTTACAGTATCTTTAGCTAGCGCGCTTTTGAAACAGTGAAAATATCCTTCTTAAACCTTTGCAGGGAGTTTGGCTTTTTCACCCAAATAAAAAATGTATAAAAAGTTGAAAAAGTCACAGAACCCAAAATGACCAGTAACTGCTGGTTACTGTTGCAAGTTACTATTCTTCTTTCTTATACAGTAAACCTAGAAGACCAGTATCAAAGGGCTCTCTTGGCACAATGCGTTCTATTTGGCCTTTTGTTCAATTACTGCAGCCAATGACTTTTTTGTGTATTTCAGTCACTAACTGCAACAGGTTGCAAAAAGCCAGTGAAGCAGGTTTTTTCCCATTCACATCAATGTTTGCATTGTGACTTGTGTTTTCTTTGAGTTTCTTGAGTGTTAAAATAATTTCCAAGTTCAGTGGATCTCAATGATCCCCTCAATTACTTTTATTTTTAGGGCTTTTAATCTTCTTTTTTCCTCATAAGAAACTCTGCATAGTTATAACTGAAAAGAGACTTCTGTGATTACAGTCAAGCCATGCCAATCTAAGGATGGTATACAAGAGTAGTAGTCTTTATATTTTGATAGATATTTCAGTAAATAGTGACCAAAAGAAAAGCATTGCAACATACTCCAAATCAAGTGTTTCTTTTCAAATACCAAGTGTATATATATTTTTGATAATAAGCAAGATGGAGTTTGAAACTCCTTTCTCTGGTACTGAAACTCAAATAATAATTTGATGGTACTAAGAATTTTGTTTGCCATGAAGAAAGTTCATCTTACACTTAAAAAATTTTCTGTCTTTTTACCTGCAAGTAGAAGACATAGCCCAGATGCTACAATGCTAGAATTTCAGAGTTCTTGTTTGAGGTCTGGATTTTGTATTGACTGGAAGTGCTAAAGTGCAGTTACAGGACAATGTTCCTTTGCTCACATAAGAGGAGGGCATAAGCAGTAAGAATGCTGGGTTTTCCTGCTATATTCTCTCATTTTTTCATCCTTAACTTGAACATGTGAAATGGGGTGGGGGTGGGGGGTGGGGGGAGTTATATTGACACTTTAGCCTTTTGGTTTGTGTAAACACTGGCATCTGTATTAAGATTACTATGAAGACTGTTGACATAGAGTTTTACACAGGAGATAAAGAATGTTACAAGATGAGATTGATTTGCAATTATTACTGGGGGTTTTTTGTATTGTTTAAATCATTGATTTGAGGATAGATTCAACCAGTGACTATATAACTTGTTTTTAATCTTTGCAGCAGCCTTCTGGTTACTGCAAATGCATGGATATAGTTTTTATAAGTAGATAGTTCATTTGTAATCAGGAAATAACAGCATTCTGAAACTCCAAACTGTTTTTAAAACAGCCAACCAAGATACTCATCAAAAAGAACTGAAAAAAATTAAATTTTGACAACTGCATTTTTGGTATCTTGTGTGTCCCATTTCAATTTTCATGGCAAAAGCCATGCCTTTCAGATAAGCTTTTGCTTTACCAGATTGATTTTCCATGGTTTTGTTGCAGATTTTTTTTTTCATTATACCATTCTTGACATCTGCAGTTGTTTTCAGACAAGAAATTTCTTCTGTTTAAATTATTAATTTATTGAGAAACATATATACTAAAATTTTAAGAAATCATTAAATAGAGGCATAAAGAGAACTTTAGCCCATTGTGATTTTTCTCTCTCAGTAGAATCATGGTTTAGTAAAGGCTTCAAATAAGAAGTACAATGTGGTGTCATCCTACAGCAGATGTAATAGATTAAAGTCCTTAGTGCAAGGACACTATCTCATGTAGGAAATTTAATACTTCCTGCTGAGGAAAAGTGACTGCTTGGGATCAAGGCAAGTTGGTTGATTAATGAGGCTGCCAAAAAAGGCAATACAGGTGGTCTGACTTTCTATGCTTTTACATCTCTCTAGGGAAAAGTTGAGCAAATAACATTTTGCAAACAGGTGGTTTTCTGCAGCTCTGCAGTTGTGGCTCACCAATTTCTCAGTGCTTCTGTGAGTTAACAGCTATATGCACTGTCCTAGCTGTGTTGATTTTGATGTACCATCTTGCTACATTCTAGAGCCCCTGAATTCTATTCTGGCTGGAATTCAGCTTACTTGGACACTACTACAGAGAACAAGCAATACCTGGGACACCACCTGTGAATTTATAACAGTGGTAGCTGTTTAGAGAAGACATTCATAGCTCTAGATGACAGATCTCCATAAAGATTTGCATTGCCATGTGTACAGTTCCTCTTCCAAATACAATATGTTTGGGACTCCTCATAAAGATTAGTTGGTACGCATCGCTAATGACTTAAGGGCCACAGTAAGGTCTCTAGATATGATACACTGCCCCTAGGAGAGCATCCTTTTGAATAATATGCCACACATACTTGTTCTGTCCCTCTACTGTAAATTCATCTAGCCTTTCCTCCTCTTCCTCTTATAGATATCATTCTCATTAGACCTTGCTTTTACTTGAAGCTTGCTTGTTGTTTTCTCTCAATTCATGTGCCATAAAGTCTGCTTACTCCAAAAGTGAGATTGTTCTTCAACTCTTAATCTAGAGCACTAGTCTCCAAACTTTTTTTGATTGCATACCACTATCAGAAAAAAGTTTGAGCATGCACCCCTAACATATGTATATTTATTTATTGATAAATTATATACCTGTACTGCTGTAGTGATATGCACGTTATGAAAAATCTACAAAAATAGAAATTAGAAAAGGATAGGATAAAGTTGAAATAAACACTTTTTAAAATATTTTGTATTTTATCAATGGTACAAAAAATATTTTCTTCCTGCACAGCAGTGGATTGTCTTGCACACTCCTTGGGGTGTGCACACCCAACTTCGGAGACCATTGAGCTAGAGCACCATTACTCTGTGCCTTGGTAATGTTTTCATAATGGAACCATCTTTGATTCAGAATACAAAAATGGTTTTATTTTATCAATTCTGATTTGTCCATGTCACTGACTGTTTCTTACTGAAAGTTGCTGGAACTTACTAAGGTAAGTATTTACTTACTTAAGTAAGTATTTGACTAAAAAGGTCCCTCAGGGGTTGTTTGGAATCCTCTATAGCATGTCTGCTGGTACACAAGAGTCATTCAAAGGAAAACAATGGATTACATATAGCTGCTCTTCAAGATATGTTGACCATATATATGTATTCACAACTCTCCCTCTTATGCCTGCTGCAGTATCTCTCAATTGACAATCAGTATGGTCCAAAGGAAATATGGTAGATGTAGTTTAACATCTCTCAGCTAGTTTAACATCTCTCAGCTCATAAGTTAGGGAACTGCTAAGCCATAATGAAATTTTATGGTTACCACCTTTTGCATTTATAAGAATACCTTTTGCATGGATTTCAGTGCACTTGAATTCTCACATCAGCTCTGTGAAGACAGGGAAATATTTTCTTTAGCAAGTTTTAAATGAAGCAAAGAAAATTAAGATACTAACATGAGTGGCAGAGCCAGGAATAGAACTAGAAAGTCTTATGTAAGCATTAGAAAAAATTTATTGTCATTCTTTTGATAAAAGCCTCTTTTTAAAATGCGTAAGTAGCATATTGGAACCTATGAATTTTTGTTTGATAATCGTATAGTATAGTTTTCTGATTTTATTTATTTTCTATTCCAGATAAACTATTCAAACTCAAGCATATTTGGATTGTAGAATGGGTTATAGCAGCTCTGCATAATATCTTGTATACTGAAAATGTGTATGTGAAAGTACTCTTGTACTTTTGAATCCATTGTAAGACCACCAGTGTAACAGTTCAGATAACAGGGGGGGTTATAGAACTGATGAGGAGAACTCAGGACAGCTTCTTGGGACAAATGAAAGGTTGGAAGAGGTTTTCTAAATGAAGTGCGGGAGGTAGTTCACTTTTGCCTACCTGCATCAAATAAAAATCAAAGTGAAAAGTAAGGAAATAATCAAGAGAAATAATGGTCTGAAACATAAGGAAGAATTACTGAAGGAAATAAATGAGAAGCAAGTTTTATACATGTAAAGAAGTCTTTGACAGTCCAGGCATGATGTTTAAAACAAAAGCAAGTAGTTTTTTTACACAGTACATGCTTCAATTATAGAAGAAACTCATTGCTGCAAAATGTTCTGGTACCCAAAACAGCAAATAGGTTCATGAAGAAATAGTCAAGTTCATGGAGGTCAGATAGGTTGTGGATGGTCCAGATGCAGTCCTTTTTTGTAGGAATTCTCTCAGCTGCTCATTGCTGGAAGCTACCATTACAGTAAATAACATTAACTTTTTTTATCATCCTATCTTAATACCCACTCGTGCTCACTGTCTGAAGTGGGATGTAGGCTATGTGATTTCAGGCCTGACCAAGTGAGATACCACTAACTCCTAAAAGTCTTGTAAAAGTCATGAGCACAAGTATGACTTGAATAGAAAGTTATATGAGAATCTTAAGTTGCACTTCTCTGTTGTCCCTCACACCCTCCAAATGATTACATTTTCGCTTCTATATGTTACCCTATCCTTTTCCCAGAAGTGATTAGCTTCTTTGCAAATAAGGAAATATAGAGCAGGCCAGCACTGGAGATGCGAATATTTAAAAGTTGTGCTAAAAAATATCAAAGCTGCCTAAGCCTCAGGGAATAGAAAGAAAACACAGTATGTTCTGTTTCCTGCATAGCGATAAGTCTCTTAGGGAATCTGAACTGTGAACTGTTTCCTTCTCTCTTAGCTTCCACATGCCTTTTTTCTATTTCTATCTCTGTTACAATTGTGAGTGCTGCTTCAGGTTAATGCAAACAAATGCACCACTATAGGTTTGAGAATATGCTTTAAAGTTCCATAGCAAAAATAAGTGTATACCTAAAAGATATCAAAAGAATAAATTCATTAGAAAAACTTCGAAGTTTTGTGTAAAGTATATTCTTTTGAAATATTGACTATGTTATGTAGTAAAAACTACAGTAGCTAGTAAGTTGCTGGAATTTATAAAGGCAAAGGATACAGCAAAAGGGAATCCCTTTTTTTTTTTTAAACTGTATTCCTTTGAGCTTGGAGGTCTTTTTACATGTGGATGAGAAAACTATTGATCTAGATACAGATAAATGGCTGTTTCATTCTTGGTGGTGATGAGCACTGCATTGATTGCAGTGGTGGTAACTGAATTATAATCTTTAAAGCTGGTGGAATGTGCTCAATGTTAATATAACAGTTTGATAATGGACTAGAAAGCTTTAACCAGTATTAAAAATCACTTGAGACTTTTTGTTTAGCAGAAGTTACAAATAAAAAAAATGCGGTGACCATTGAATTTGGCGGTGAAAACTATTAAACGAAAACTATTAACCATCTGAATACAATTTAAAAAAAACCCAACCAACAAACAAACAAAAAAACCCACTTCTGAGACTTCTCCCTGCTTTATCTTCATTCACTAAATCTATGAATGTGGTAGGGATGAAACTAGCAGGATAGAAATATTCTGTATCTTAGAGATACTGTATTTTATATTCAAGTCAAACAGTATCATCTTTGACTTCAGCGATTTATTTGTTATTTTAACTCTTGCTTGGGATTACATAAACACGTTCTGAAATGCTCATAATTTATGGGCCTTGTTCTACACTAGCAAAAATTAAGGTTCTAAGAAATACCTATTTCTCTAGAGCTTTTTTTTAAGATAGTAACTTGTTTATGTAGAAATTCCCTTAATGGCTTATGCGCATGGCAAGTACTGTTTCAATTAGAGTAGTTTGAAGCGAGTCCCGGTGCTGTTTCACATCTCAGTTATTTTTGTGCCAGCGTGATTTGTGGTGTCTGGCCTGACTGTACAAAGGTCCAGCCTCACTGAAACATCTTTTAGTATTGAGTGTTTCTGGACCATGACTTGTCATGATACTGTGAGGCCATTCACCAGAATCATACTAACACAGGTACAGGGCAAATTTGCAGTTTTTCTGTCTGTACTAGCCACGAATATATCTATTCCAAAACTTTTTACTTAAACTGGTTCAGTTAGAAACAGCTTAATTCACCCCCCAAAATAGGGCCTTCATGTCAGATTCATTGTGTGAAGGGGAAAAACTTGTAAGTGGTATAATATGTGATTAAACTCCACTGTGTAGGCATGTGCAAGATAAGTAATTTCTAGCTGAGAGAAACTGGTTTATTCAGCTGCTTGAAAATTCCTTCAGGCTTGATGGAAACCTGCTTGGCTGCCTTGTGCATCTACAGGAATGCTGCAGTATCTGTTCAGTAGCTTTGTGGGAAATGTATCCAAATGATGATTGAAAGCCATGGGATGTGTATTTGAAGTAAAAATTATAGGAAAGGCTTGAAATAAATATACTGCAATTTTTGATCAAAGCAAATTTAAAGATAAAATGATCAGGGTGTCTAATTAAGTGATTTATCAAGAGTTTGCCATATGCTTGTGTAATATAAACCCTAAACTTGTACAGTTGCAAACTTCGGGAAATCAAAAACAGTTTTACTAATGTATAACTGAAAGCTGTGACTTGTGTTTTGGAGAAGAACTGTTCTTAGCTTGATGATGCAAAAAATATATTGACACTTTTTTCCAAACTGCCATTCCTTTGTGCTCATAACCTGGATTTCTTGTTTTAATGCCACATAGTAGCAGGATTTTGTGTGCTACCTGAGTTGCTATATAGTATCCTGTGTGATCTGCAGCTGCTTCAGAGGGGTGAGAGTCTTGAGTCAGTCTGCCAGCAGCTTGCAGATATCTTGGATAGTTTACATCATATTAACTATGTATGCAGAACTGAAGTGAAAGTCAACTTCAGAGTAATCTGAATCACATTTTAGGGTTTTTGACTATATGACTAGATATCTGGGACTATAAGAACTAATTTTGTCTACAGTTCTGTATTTTTGCGTTCTCCTTTGAGAGAACAAGTTGTGAATTGGTAGGTACCAAATATAAATTCTTAGTGGTGCATATACTAATCTGGTATTGATCCAATTTGCTGAGTTTCTCAGACACTTTAATCTTCACAGAAAATGTGAAACAGAATGTGGTCTATCGCTATCTTCAGTTTCTTAAAATGGGAGGTCGTGCAGTGTTTAAAATCCATTTCCTACTTAATAATGAATGAAGGCTGTTCAGTGTTCTTTCTGAAATAAATCTGTGATTTTTCATTCAAATTCTTGGGAAGTTGCTTGCTCTGCTCCAGGTAATATGAAGTCAGTGTCCTGTTTCCCAATGTCATTACTCCCAGCGCAGAGGTAAAGGAGTTGAACTGCTTCGTAACATTCTAGAGTTAGTTATTGGCACATTAATGGATACTAGCTAGGATAAATAAGATAGCACTCTTGTATTTTACTCATTCCAATCAATAAATATTTGCTCCTAAATCTATTTTCTGATACTTTTCAACAGCAGTGAAAATTGCAACTGGAGTGTGTGTGTGTGTGTGTGTGTGTGTGTGTGTGTGTGTGAAAAAAGTCTGTCTGAATAACTGCATACCTTTTTTCCTCTCTTACGAGAGTTATGATGGAGTGTAAAATCTTCATCTCCAGGTTAATATTTGCACTATTTTGCAACATACTATGTTGTTTCAGTGTCAGGCAAAGTGCAAAAGATAATGATTCTTATGGAATGTTTTAAATCATAACCTGTATATTTCCTGGAAGTTTGATAAGATGAATCTAAGCCACTGTGGTATAACTGCAAGGACACTCAGTTGGTGTTCGCTGACACATAGCTAAATGAGATATAAACCTTAGATGATTTGGAGTTTAACCCCTGTAAATAAATTATTTTTGTAAAACTACACAAAAGTATGATCCCTAATTTTGCAGACAATATCCTGAATTTGCTGTTGATTTTGGGTGGTATTAAACAACTTAAACATATTTCATTTTTTGAATAGTTTTAGCTTTTAGCTCATTACAGGATTGTGAGCTCTTCATATTGAGCTAAAAATAAAAAAACCCAAAACATGGTGATGAATATCTTTATTTCTAAAAGTCATTTCTCTTGTTGTCTTTTTCCATGTATTATTCATCTTTTGGGAACAACCATCAATGCCTGAAGGTGCCTTTGTAATGCTTTTTCATTAATGCTGGTTATTCTAGACAATCTATAAATTGATGTGTTCTGTGCCCCATGAGAATAATGATATATTGCTTTGAAAAAACCAAGAACCCTGTGGTTACATTAGGCCTTGAAAAATGATCATAACAGGATTGTTCACAAATGTAGAAACTCATGGCACTTTGCAACTTCCTTTAGGAAAGAAAGTTATAATTAGAGAAACTCGGACGCTGTTCACGGGATGAACGAAAGGAGCCTTCACTAGGGCTAGTAACCATCTTTGCTATATTACAGACACAATGCATTCTCTATCTTAATTTTATTGTAACATTATTTTCTGGCACTGAATATATAAAACATATTCACACAAGAACTTAATTATGGGAAGTGTTTTACAAATTATAAAACACATAAGCAGAATTTTTCAGATCAAGTAAGCAAAGATACTTTGTCATTATGAATACCAGTGTTTAAAAGAATGATACAATATGCTATATTTTTATGGGACTTTTTGTAAAGCTGTTTAATATATATTGCTTTACTTTTTTTTTTTTTTTTTTTTTGCGTTAGCTTTGGAGAAAACATGCTGTTTTAGATGGAGTACTAAATGAAATTATCAGTTTAAATGAAGAACTTAGTTGTTAAATATATGGTCATAAAGGGTGACTCTGTAAAGTAGGTGTATATTGTCAGTTAAATAACACCACTTCAGTACCCACCTGCCCTTCTGGGGACAGAGTTTTACGAAACGTCCTGCAGGACAGCCAATTTAGGCAGTGGTATAAGAAAGTAAATGGATTCTAGATATCTCTAATTTCAGATGCAGAACTTTCAAATCTAGAGACTGTTAGCAGAAATTAGCTAAACTTACCTTATATTTATAAAAGGCCTTTGAAAAGAACCTTTTCACTTGGAACAATCATGTCTGTACAACAGAATCTCAAATATTGCATTAGAATGAAAACAACACAAAGTGAAGGATCTTTTTTTGGTTAGATGGAACATGGGGAGGAATCTTTCATTTCCCATCCCTTTCTCATAAACTTATTCCTTCCTCCTAATTTTAGGGTTCTTTTAAAGCTAGTATTACAATTCTAATTTTTAACAACTCAGTTACAATACTGGAATATACCCAAGGAAAACATACAGGGTAGCCACTTTCCAAACCCAAATTCTCACACTAAGTAATGTTGATGGCAGCACATTTAGCTGCAGTAATTTATATGGCAGTTGAGTCATTGTACTGGAAAGCATACCAAAGAATAATACAGAAAAACATGAATATGCCAAAAGAAAGTGAAGAAACAGTAATTTTATTAATTTTAAGACAGGATTTGAAAAAATCTGCATAGAAGCTAGGAAGAAAGAAAAGCAAGTCAATCTCTCTGCTTGTGAAAGAAATAACTAAAATTTTGCGGATGTTGTCTACATCGCTTTTAAAGATCTGATGCCTGAAAATAAGTGTCAAATAATCTATGTGCAGTCAGAAATGGATAATGAACTATGAGAAAAGAGGAAACAGGTTAGGGTACTCACAAGGAGGCTTCATAGCGAGAGAAAGGAGAAAGAAAAGTAAAAGATTAGAGAAATAAAAGAAAGAAGGCAAATTCATGTTGGTAGAATATTTTAGATAGTTTTTATTGTAAATCATTTAAGTGATCTTTGATAACTGATGTATGCAATTTTTCAGTAATTTTATTTCTCAAGGAAGTATACACAGGTACTTTCAGTAAGCTGTTCTGTGCTTGGATGCTGTAGGAATGAACAGTCAGAATTAAGTCCTGTGAGGCTGTCAAGGCAATTTCATAATCTTGTAACTCTCCTAATCCCTAGCAAACTGGGACGTATCTTGATTCAAAGTCGGTCTCTGGCTTAGTTAAACGAGTGCTCTTCTCATGCAAAACTCATGAGTGAACTTCTGATAGTTAAAATAGTAATAAGCCTGCAGCATGTTTTTTGTTTTTCTTGCTCTCCATGAAGTTATAACTTTAAGGTTTCCCAGAATACTAAATATTATGTACTTGATCAAAAACATAATTTTAATCATAAAAATATATAAATGAAATAAAACAGAAAAGCAACTCGTGACATATCCCACAGAACTCAAACAGAAATTAATTTCTAGCATGAAATGTTACATATATGCATATATGTGCCAATGTATATAACTCTCACACAAGTGATATTAGGATTTTATGGTTTAAAGTCTATAAAAAAATTTTCTAGTATGTTTGTTCCAGTGCACTGGCTATTTCCATTATCAAAATTGTTCCATTTTAGTGAGAGAAGGGAATTATTGTGATAATAGTCAAAATTGTCTGTGCTCATTTCCCCAGGGGATGTTGCTTGGTTGTTAAAAAAGTAACCTAGAGTAACTTTTAATATATAATTGCATAGCTTTGATGATCTACTTTAATCATTTTTCAGAGTGAATCTCTTTGATTTTTTTCATTCAATCCTAAAATACACCAGAAGATTGATTTAAGCATAGGCAAGTGTTTCTCTGAATTTTAATGCTTCCCCGCCCCCCCCCCACCGTCACACTATTTTCTTGTAGCTGTTTTTTAGTCACCTCAACAGCCCGTGCTTGGAAACAATCATATTACTGACACATTTCATCAATTAGTTTAATCAGCTGAAAAGGAATGTTGTGAAAGCTGTAAAACAAAAACCTCACTGACTGTTTTACACAGTACTTTTTCTGTCAGGCCATGAGGCAGGAAGTTGAACTTACAAGTTCCATTTTTCATTTTGCAGAGCTGCTAGAGAAGACCCTCAGAAGAGAGGAAGAAATGGGAGCTCTCCAGGTATAGTTTCTATTTAATTAACTAGCTACACTGTTTGTCACCCTGAAAATTACTAAGTTGTATTACAACATTATGATTTCCTGAACTCCCTTGTATCTTAAATTCAGCTTTGGAAATACATGCAGCCAAATACAGACCTGATAGCTAGGAATATTCATTGCTGAGTTTCTGCCCACCAATTTAGTTGCACATTAGAGAAGATTAAAGTAGTCAGCATTCTCTTATGAGTCAATAAATCTAGTCCATCAGTGAAAAGAATGCTGTTTTTAAGTCACACTCTGTACTGAAGTTGTTCTATGATGTTATACCTCTGGCGTCACTGAAATAGTATGTTGAATAGGGGCAGTGCAAATCTGCATTCAGAACTGCAAGATTGCTTTGTATTCTACTTCATTGGTTGGGTTAGATTTTCTGGGCTATGTTCTTTTCTTCTCTATCTCCTAATAAAACTGAAAGTAAAAGATTTTAAGTAAGTATTTTAAATCTCTGAAACATTAAATGTCCACAATCACCTTGCTGAGGAAGAAGGGACCAGTCGACACATGCTAGGACTTGATACAATATCGTAAATCCTCATTGTATGGCATCTAGCAGTAAAGCTGCTTGTGCTAAGCACTTTAAATTTGTGCTTAGAAAGTAAGATTTACCCTAGGCTCAGCTTTGGAATAGTATTTAAGCATTACAGTCGAAGAAAACATCCTCCTTTGAAATGAAGATGGCTAGGAAAGCAAAACCAAGCTGGAATATCTAAATTGTGAGGCTCAGGAGGCTGTTAGGGAGGGTAGTGTGTGTATTCTCCAGAGTACAGAAGGAAAAAAAGAAATTTTTAACAACAAATTACAGTAAACAATACCTAACATGAACATAAAAAAGTTTAGATACAATATGAAGAGTGTATCAATGAAGCACCATTCTATAAGTGTACTGGAAGCATGACATTTATGAGGGAATTAATGAAGATACGGCTGTTAAGGAAAATGAAATTATGTATTGACCTGAGCTTTGACCATAGGAGTTTGTTTGAAGGTAAGCCTTCTCTTCTCATGTAATAAATAGAAGGCATGTTGAAGGCTAGAGGTATGAAAGAGTTAGTGTAGAAACAGTTTGATCCAGTAAGAAGAGACAAGTTTCAAGACCCAAAAATTACACAACGCACCAATCCAGCTGTTTCCTGTTCAAACAAAAATTTTGGCCTAGCTTTCTGGCAGCTCAAGTTCAACAAGGCTGAGAGCTTGTCTGCGCAAGCAGTTTACACAGGTGCGTATCTAGTTACATCAATGTAAAAAGATCTCCTTTCATGTGAAGCAATTCTGCATCTGCTTTCATGTGAAGCTCTATAGTTGACAAATTGTTCTAATGATGTTACTTCTGATTGAATGAGGAGTAATTTTATACTGCAGAAAGTTGCATCATAATAGCGTCTTGTGTGCATATATGTGCTTGCCTGTGTTTCTGATGCTCTGTCAAGTTCCTGATCAAATTGCTTTATGCTTTTCCCCAACTGCTGGTTCTGGTTAAGTATGTGACTTGTACTGCTCTGACTGCTATTTTTGTATTCACATACTTAATAGCAGTTTTTTACTCCTTCAGATGCCCATGTTTTCACAGTCAAAGTACTCAGCAAAAGCATCTATTATTTTTCTAGATAGCATTATGTCCAGCTTAGTCAATATGTTTCAAAATGTTCCCAGTCTGGGATCCTCTGTTCTTGTGATGTTGTATTCTAAACTTGGAGTGGCTGAATATGTACAACTTTGCTAGCAAATAGTTGTAAAAACCAACTCATGTCATCATGCCTGAATCTCCCCAAGCTGTTGCATCTCAATATATAAAGCACAGGAAGTAAGAGGAAAGTGAGAATTTCTTTAAATATGGCATTTCCTGGACTGGCACTCTTATCCTTTTGTTAAGCAGGTGACATTGAATATTTGTTTCTTCTGAGCCCCAGTTCAGCAAAGCATGTGTATAGTTGGTTAATGTATGAATGCTTTCATTGAAGTAGATTGCTAGGAGGTAATTGTTTGTCAAATTAAGGACCACTAGCAAAGAAAATAGTGCTCTTTGCCCCCAAGGCCTACAGTCCTTGGATAGGATTCCCCTGGTATTAGGTCTACTCAGTTAGTCCTTGGTTCAGTAGGCAATAGGTCATGTTGATTGTTGTTATTTTTTGTCTACAGTTCCTGGGGTCCTGCTTTGATAAGTATCTTATGTATACAGAGAATTATATGTAGTAAGTCAATCCTTGATGCATTTTCTTTGCAGTTTAAGCAGATCATATGTCTAAAGCACATTCAGGAAACAGGCGGACAGAAAGATTGTACATTTTAGACTATGGACAGACAATTGAAAGCAGTCAGGTTATCATGGCTGAAGGAGTTACTTCTTGTTACTTGAGCCATGAATGCTGACTCTAGTCTTAGAAAAGCTAGAGACACGAGGAAATCTTCTGTCAGAAATCAGTGTATTGCTGTGTGCAAATGATGACTGGGGATACCATGAGGTTCTTTGCCATGTCTCTGCATAAAGTAACAAGAATATTCCCCAGAGCTAAAGGATGTATGTTTTATTATGCTTTCAGTTTGCTCGTTTTTTGAGGGGAGACAAAGAACACGTTCTGTTAAGAATAATTTGAATGACATACAATTAGTGCTTCTACAATGCCATCATCTGAAAACCACAAAGGACAGAAAGAAAAAAGCAGTTTTATGAAGATTGTTCCTGGAAATATTGGGCTAGTAGTTTTCATGTGTTCCTCTAGTCCGGGAATATGTTGGACTGCAACTAGCATGACAAAGGCAAAATAATACTTAGTTAAGTAGACAGTGGGAATCTTTATAGCTTCATCTTTTTATGTGAACCTGACTATTGTCTTATATTATTAGATTGGAAATTAGGAAAAATGTCTTCATCAAAAGGGTCATCAAACATTGGAACAGGCTGCCCAGGGAAGTGGTGGAATTGCCATCCCTGGAGGTATTTAAAAGACGGGTAGATGTGGTGCTGAGGGACATGGTTTAGTGGTGGTTTTGGCAGTGTTAGGTTGATGGTTGGACTCAATGATCTTAAATCACCTTCCAACCTAGGTGATTCTATGATTATGTGTCAAGATCGAAACTATATGTAATACATGCAGTTCTTTGATACAGGGTGTTTAGGGAGCTAGGAGGCTGATGCTTTGGGTGACATCGCTGTATTTTGGTTTTTAATTTTGAACTTGTTGCATACTTTTGACTAGAGTTTCTATGTTATACATAAATGTATATTTATATATGAGTTTATATAGTTATATATTAGTGTTTATATATGTTCTAGATAATATCTATGTTCTCATTACACATATGCTTGCTCTCTGTTGTTACATGTGCACTCATACTCATCATAATATGATTTTTAGCTTGTGAGGAGTCTAGATCACTTTCTACATTCTCTCTGATAGCCGCTCTAAGAATATAACCTCACTTCTTTTCTTACTTCATTGGAAGAAAAAAAAGCTCTGATTATAAGGTTTTCATTTTCCTTTTTGTGAAAACTGTTCCATGGTACAAAAGATTGCTTTCATGAAAATAATATGCTATGCATGATAATTGCAATATTCAACTGTATGAAAGTTCTCTGGGAAAACATTTGCAAGCCATTTTCATTTGCTTTGGAATTAGTGACATGCTAATAGAAATTTTAAAAATTAAATATAAAGTACAGAATCTTAATTTGAAAATATAAATATATTGATAATATATAAATTATCCATGGTAAAATTCCCATTACATTACATGCTAGTCTTCAGAAAATTATGTGTTGAGAATGTAAGAGTTTACTCAGTTTTTAGAATTTGGCAGCTAGATCATATGCCCTATTTAATACGAGTCATTTTTAAAACCCTATTTATTCTACCATTGGAATCATCCTACTAATACACTCTAAGACTGTTTTTTTTCAAAGTAGTCCTTTTTAACTGAAGAAATTTATATCTGAATTGCTTTTCACTATCACCACAAATTTGAGATCTGTAAATACCATCTTTTTTTATAGTAATGAGTTTAGATTTTGTTGCAGAATCTTTAAATAAATATGAGTATTTGTAACAACCACTGCAATGTTATGGAGGAACAAGCATCTCAAAATTAATATTTTTGAGTTTTTCACATAATGTCTGTTCTCATAAGTTTGATCTGATATGGTGAAATACTCAGTCTGTGTCTCAGACCTGCTTCCAAGAAAGAATAGACTTTCGTATTTAATACACTACCTTTTCTGAGAAAAAAATTTAGTGAAGTTCAGTAAACATTTGCTTGTGCAACATTGTAGTTGGGATCCCCAACTACCACGCATTCTGATGGGCACTGAGCAAACATTTCTTAATAGACAAGTAAAAGTTAAGTATTCTAGAACCTCATATTATCCTAGTTTTACTTATAAGAAACTAAAACATAGATGAAATAGATCTGTAGGAAATCTGAAACATAGAATCATAGAATCATTTAGGTTGGAAACAACCTTTAAGATGATAGAGTCCCACTGTTAACCTAGTACTACCAAGTCCACCACTAAACCATGTCCCTCAACACCACATCTACACATCTTTTAAATACCTCCAGGGATGGTGATTCAGCCACTTCCCTGGGCAGCCTGTTCCAATGCTTGACAACCCTTTTGGTGAAGAAATTTTTCATAATATCCAATCTAAACCTCCACTGGCGCAACTTGAGGCCATTTCCTCTAGTCCTGTTGCTTGTTGGCTGGGAGAAGAGACCAACCCCCACCTCTCTACAGCCTCCTTTCAGGTACTTGTAGAGAATGATAAGGTCTCCCCTCAGCCTCCTTTTCTCTAAGCTAAACAATCCCAGTTCCCTCAGCTGCTCCTCATAAGATTGTGCTCTAGACACTTCACCACCTTTGTTGCTCTTTGGATGCACTCCAGCACCTCAATGTCTGTCTTGTAGTGAGGGGCCCAAAACCAAACACAGTATTTGAGGTGCAGCCTCACCAGTGCTGAGTACAGGGGGACGATCACTTCCCTAGTCCGTCTTGCCACACTATTTCTGATACAAACTAGGGTGCTCTTGGCCTTCTTGGCCACCTGGGCAGGCTGCTGGCTTATATTTAGCCAGCTGTTGACCAGCACCCCCAGGTCCTTTTCTGCTGGACAGCTTTCCAGCCACTCTTTCCCAAGCCTGTAGCACTGCATGGTGTTGTGAGCCAGGTGCAGGACCCAGCACCTGGCCTTGTTGAACCTCATACCATTGGCCTCGGCCCATCAATCCAGCCTGTCCAGATCCCTCTGTAGAGCCTCAAGCAGATCAACACTCCCACCCAACTTGGTGTTATCTGCAAACTTAGAGAGTGCACTCAATCCCCTCGTCCAGATCGTTGATAAAGATATTAAGCAGAACTGGCCCCAATAGCAAGCCCTGGGGAACACCACCTGTGACCAGCTGCCAACTGAATTTAACTCCATTCACCACCGCTCTTTGGGCCCAGCCTTCCAGCCAGTTTTTTTACCCATCGAAGCATATGCCCATCCAAGCCATGAGCATCCAGTTTCTCCAGGATAATGCTGTGGGAAGTGGTGTCTAAAGCCTAGGTAGACAACATCCCCAGCCTTTCCATCATCCACTAAGTGGGTCACCTTGTCATAGAAGGAGATCAGGTTAGTCAAGCAGGACCTGCCTTTCATGAATCCATGCTGACTGGGCCTGATCAGCTGGTCATCCTGTACATGCCATGTCTCAAGTTGATCTGCTTTATAACCTTCCCCAGCACCGAGGCTAGACTGACAGGCTTGTAGTTCCCCCATCCTCCTTCTGGCCCTTCTTTTAGACGGGCAGCACATTGCTAACTTCCAGTCAACTGGGACAGTTAGCCAGGACTGCTGATAAATGATGAAAAGTGGCTTGGTGCGCACTTCCGCCAGCTCCCTCAGTACCCTTAGGTGGATCCCATCCAGCCCTATAGACTGGTGTATGTCTAAGTGGTGTAGCAGGTTGCTAACCATTTGCCCTTGGATTATGGGGGCTTCATTCCGCTGCCCGTCCCTGTCTTCCAGCTCAGGGGGCTGGGTACCTGGAGAACAACTGGTCTTACTATTAAAGACTGAGGCAATGAAGGCATTAAGTACCTTTTCTTCGTCCTTTGTCACTATGTTTCCCCCCACATCCAATAGAGGATGGAGATTCTCCTTAGCCCTCCTTTTGTTGCTAACATATTTATAGAAACATTTTTTTTATTGTCTTTTACAGCAGTAGCCAGATTAATTTCTAGTTGGGCTTTGGCCCTTCTAATTTTCTCCCTGCATAACCTCATGACCTCCTTGTAGTCTTCCTGAGTTGCCTGCCCCTTCTTCCAAAGGTCATACACTTTTTTTTTCCCCCCTGAGTTCCAGCCAAAGGTCTCTATTCAGCAAGGCTGGTCTTCCCCACCAGCTCATCTTTTGACGCAGGGGGACAGCCTGCTCCTGTGCCTTTAAGATTTCCTTCTTGAAGAATGTCCAGCCTTCCTGGACTTCTTTGCCCTTCAGGACTGCCTCCCAAGGGACTCTCTCAACCAGGCTCCTAAACGGGCCAAAGTCTGCCCTCCAGAAGCCATGTAGCTGAGTTTTTTGATTCCCAGCTCTTAGGGATAAGACCATCCTCCATTTTATTTTTAAAAAAAAAAGTTTACATTTTTGTCTATTTTGTTTTAAAACCTGCTACTTTGAAAGAGTCCTGTAACTGAAAGTGATGAGGAGTGTATTTTTTTCTCTATATATCTTTGTTGTTTTATTTATCATTAGTTTATGCACATGGAGTTTCGAACCACTGTGTATGAAGTTCCAACATCAGCCAGTTTAGTGGTATCCACTACTGGCAAAATGTTAGCTTTTTTTTTTTTTAAACAGTTGTATTTTGATAGTGTACTAGATTTCCATCAAACTTGTTTATGTGTGCATTCCTGTTTTCCCTTTAGATGTTTCCTTGTACATACTTTCCTGAACAGCCTTGCTTGGTTTTTTGTACATTTTCAAAACCAATTAGTCTTTTCCAGGCACTGTTTTATTTCTTTTTTTTCAGCCTCATTTGATGCAGTTATTTTTCCTACCGTATACTGTCTCACTTTCTGCCTGTGGTTTAGAATTGTAATGAAAGGTGCAACTGTTGTAAGCTGATGAAAATTTACATCATTTGCACCCCAGACATTCAGTGAATGAACTTTAAAAATTTCACTAGGGTGAACTGTGTCTTTTCTTCAAAAGATTATATGACTAAAAGTTAGCCCTTTAGTAATCTGAGGGACACTGGTTGTACAGAAATATGTAAATACAGAATATGTAAATACTGGTTTTACATAAATACGTACACCTATTCAGTTAGTAAACATAACCATTATTTTAAAGTTTTTTAAGACGGTAATAACTGCAGAAGAGTCTTTGTAACTCATTTTCACCTAACCCTAAAAAAAGCAAAAATACTTTTGCATTCTTGCAAATGGCAAGAACTGTTTCTGGCTCCCAGATTCTTCCATTGGTCTAAGAAATTTTTGTTGCACCTGTTGCTTTCAAAATAGTGAAGTCAGTTCAGAGTAGTCTAATTGTATTTGGATGCTGCAGGAATAAATCCAGGTTATTATAATCACTTTTACCTCTTAGGGAGGAATAGAACAGGAAAAAGTATAAGTATTCTTAGCCTATTCCACCCAGAAAGGGGAGTGGTGTGGGGGGGAATTATTCTCCCATAGTTTCTAAAAGGTAATATTTGAGCAAGGTAAGGGTTCCTGTAATGTCTAATCTCTTAATGATCAGGTCCTCTAAATGTGGGCTCACCTAAACACTTGAATATGTGTTTTCTCAGATTACCTAAAATATCATACCTAGTCAGGACATAGCACCAGAGTACATGATCTTGATTTTACTAGCTTAATATTTTTCTTAAAGATACTTTTAAATGGAAACAGAATGTTAAAATATGTACAGTAAACTTATAAATTGTGGGTTCTCTGTATTTTGTGCTGGATTAAAACTGATACAAGCTTATTTTATTGCATTTTATTTTTCTCTGACATTAGACTTTGACTAATGTCATCTTGTTATTAATAAGACATTCTTCAGAGCTATTTCTGGATAACAGAATAATGATATGGAATTTACTTTTTAGTTTTCTGAGGAAATGCCTAAAAGAAAACTAAACCAGATGCTAACATGACACGAACTCTAAAACATGCTAGATTTACAGTCACAGATGATCAAAAAAAGGAAATCAAACTTTGGGATACATAAGAGTAAAACCAACAATGTTGAAAATCTAATGGTAATATTTGAAAAAAATATTTCATGAGTAAATTTTTTCAAATTCTTTCTTACCTTGTTTCTGGGGAGTTTCTTTTCTTTGGAACAAATTTCTAAGCGTGAGAGTACGATAAATGAGTCAGAGGTCCAATTAAGTACAGCAGTTCCTATTCAATGAGATTTTTACAAAGTACCATACGTATGAGCAGCAAAAACCCAAAATGAATCCTTTTCATCATTGTTCAACTTACGTTGCATTTATATTGTTTACTTTCTAATGGCATCTTGTACTTTATTTTTAGGAACGTATTATGGCCTTAGAAGTGGTAAGTTTCTTAAATTCATTTCCAAACCAATCACAATGACATTGCTGATAATTTTTCTAAATTATGAAATATATTATTATTATTATTATGTTTTTTTTAAAAAAATAAAGGTTGCAGTTCTGGGTTTTTAACTGTCATTTTACTTTTAAGAGAGGACGTGATAATTTCACACTGCACCTTTCTGTGTAGGTTTTTACTACAGTATTTGAGCACCAGTTATATGAAATAGAGTGTAATGTTGTAGTTTTTCTGTACAGTTCAATCCTTATCCCATCCCTAGGAAGAGAAATGTTGTAGATTTGAGCCATACAAGGGATGTTATTTTTCTACTGCTAACACTTCTAATGGTTGAGGTCCATGTGATAGATCTAATCCTTTCAGTGACTGTTATGTGTGCCTTTTACACTTTTACACTGGGAGGTGCAGACAGAATCAGTTCATCTGCCCACATCAACACTGCAACTAAAAGCACAAAGGAATACCATTTTAATGATTAATTAATATCATTTCATAAGAAATTAAGTTGGAAGGACAAAAGCCTTCATGCATGTGCATGCCATGAATGCAGCTGTATTATCCAGATGTTCCAAGCTAGTAAGTCCATCAGGTGGAACAACTGGGATGAGTCTCATCTTGCCCTAGCATTTCTGAACCATGCTTCTTTCCTCTTATGTAGGAATGTCCAATAAGACATCCCACAATAGTATGCACCAGGCCCATAGTTTCTTTTCGTTGGAAATCCAGAAAATTTCATCTGAAAAAAACAGTACTGAGACAATATCAAGGCTGCAAATATAAATTTGCTTGTGCAAATTATTATTTTATCCTTTCTGATTGTCTGTGCATCTCTGAAAACAGCTTCCAATTTAAAAAAAAAAAAAAAACACCATTTAAAATATACTCAATATGTTAAAAAAAGCTTGCATTCACACCTAAAAAGCCCATTGTAAATCAGAGTGCAGTGTTGGAACTCCTGCCTTGTGGGAGCAGGGAGCTAATGCTCAAATTCAATGTCCTGGCACTTCACATAGTAAAAACTACCTTTGTTCTGTTTAGGAGCATCTCTTATTCACGGTTTGCTTACATGACAACCAGTCAGGCATGTATCCACTGCCATCCGTTTCTCATGAATCATGAGTTAAACTGCCTGCAAATGCCTTGTCCTCTCTGCTCCCAGGACTGTTTTGACACAGGCAGAGGGTAATTGCTTGTAAATAGCACAGTGTCATGCAAATTCAATCCATATTTTGTGACAATGTTTGTTTCTATTTTTTGGGGAGCCTTTCTACTTTTTATACTTCCATTCTCTTGAAGAAGGAACATTTGTAAGTTATTGTTCAGATAGAAGAGGAAGAGGGTTATTAACATCAGTAAAATATAATTTTCTTTCTTAATGCAAGTTGGGAGGTAACACCTGAATGCAAATTTGTGATGCTAAATCCTAGAGCTTGAAATCAGTCACTGCTGATTATCGCTGGCATTGGAATATGTGTAATGGTAAGCCCTGAGATGGCACACAAGAAGAGTACGGTCATCACTAAGGCTGTTGAATGCTTCCAAGGCACTCATTTTACTTTTGCCATAAAGTTTCTCTATAATGTCAGGCAAATCACCTAAACTAAATTTTGCACAGGCTGTTAATTACTTTGTGTTCCTCATTTTCTGGGTATCTGACTTTGTGACTTTTGAGGCCTGATTTTCAGAAATACAAAGTTTTAGGAATAGCTAAATTCAGTGGGAGCTCTGGCTATATATATTGCTAAGTATACTCAAAAGTTGGATGTTAGATAGCTCATAGTGAATACTTTAAAATAATAAGTGGGTTTGACCTTTATATCTCTGTTTCAGTTCTCAGGATGATAGCGTTCTCTCTCTCTCTCTCCTCCTCCCCTTCACTGATCTTAAAAAGAAAATACACACAGAGTAATACTTACACAGTCTGAATGTGTCAGGATGAGCTATAATAGAAAAGCCCTTGAGCGAAAGAATGAGTAAGGCTTGCCATTTAAGGGACCCTTAAGAACCCTTACATTTATAGTGGGTATATCTACATAGCTGTATGTCTATGCAGCATTTATAACAATGAGTACATAATAATTATGATACTCATATATTTATATAATTTTCTTATCTGTTATGTGAGTGCTCAGAGCGCAACATCAAAAAAGTACAACCAGTCTCATATTTTATAATTTGGTTCAGGTTGTAGAGAATGGAAATGAAATAGAGACATAAGGTATTAAATTCAAATTCAAACATAATATCCCTAGAGAAAAAAAAAAGTTTAAATTGTGTAGAAAAAGCATTTCCTTATGAGAATTTTGACAGAAAGATGGTAATTCATGAGATTCATGAAACGCAAGATACAAAAAGGGGCAAGAGAGGGAAAAGTCAGAACACACACAAAATGCATAGGAAGGCATCAGTTCTCCAGAGCTGTTTTTAAACTGTGAGACCATGGGATGGCTGGGTTAGGAAGCTCTTCTCTATTTTCTTCAGCAGCATTCTTATTCTGCCTAATACTGGGAAGAAATTGCTGTGCACAGGAATAGATGAAGTTTAGCGCAGAACTGTCTGAGATTTACCACAAGTGTGAAGCCTCTTGCAGCCACTTTTTAAATTGTTTCTACCCTGCACATTCCTTTTTATGCAACAGAAAAGACGTGCATCTAATAGTAAATGCATTTTTTAAACATTTAGATTAAGATTTTAACCTAAACAAACTGTCTGGTTTACGCAATGACCTGAAAACTCTGTACATGTGCATATTTTGAGAGGTGTATTTGGCAGCCCACTCACCTCACTTTCTCTACAATCTGCTCGTTTCTGCCTCCTGCACTTGCCAGTAAAATTGTTGTAGTAGCCATGTGATGAACTTGGCAACTTAGGCCAAAAAAAAAAAAAAAAAA